>JAUOBV010543296.1:0-17013 GCA_032360425.1 Rubia occidens | reverse complement strand
AGAACACAATAAATGCTAAATAACAAATGCTTCAAGAAAGAGTGAAATAGAGGTTCTTACTACATTAGTTTGGAAGCCTCAATCCAATGCTCCCAAGGAGTTAATTAAGCTAAATAACAACAACCCATAACTAATCTACAAAAACTAAGAAAAGAAAGAAGAAAAGAAGAAGAGAAAATGAAGATCTAGGGTTTTTAGAGGTGTATTTTTGGTCAAGAGAAGTTTTTGGAATGAAGATAAGATAATGGGTATTTATAGTCCAAAAGTTGGTGAGAAGAATGGTCAACGTGGAAACTGGGCGCGCATCGAGCGCGCTTGCAGCGCGAGGCTGGATGGTCTGGGCGAAGCTGGTGCAACAGATGGGACACCCGGGCGGGGAAACGCTTGCAGTTTGGATCCCTGGCACGGAGACCTAAGCGCTAGCACACACGGTTCATCGCGTTGGCGCGCACAATCAGGTGTTGCCCATGCAGTTTTCACACTGAAGGCCGGTTTTGTCATGGTTTTGGCGGCGTGGCGGGCATCTTCACCCGGCCGTCCGGCCGGTCTTCGCATCGCTACGGGTGAACCGTTGATCCATTTTGAGAGTTCTTGAAGTAAATCTTATAGTGCTCGAAAAAAAGAATCCAATGGTGCAAGCCTTGGAGTCTGGTTCTTCTAGGATAATTCTCAGAACTTGGTTCAAACTTTCAGATCACAATTCCTCCAAAGTGAATGGCCTTCAATAAAATACTCCAAAGTACTTACGAGCAATCTAAAAATTAAGCTTACAAAAAGGGATCTAGATGTTTGTAAGGATAAAAAATTCATTAGACTCAAACTAGGTTACAAAATGAAGGATTTAGGTATGAAAACCGAAAATGGTTATCTAAACCCCTTATGATGTAAACCTACCTAATTATAGAAATATTTCAAAAAAAAATATAACAAAAGAGATGTGAAATGCCTTGGAAAATACATGCATTTGACATCTCATCATATATCTCTGAAATGTTCTCGGTGCATTGCAAAGGCCGAAAGGCATACGCCTATAGGCGAAAGTGCCATAGGGACTTGTAGAGGTTGTTTTCTCTTGATCCACCAGATCGATGGCTATTTGGAAGTATCCAGTATAGTTATTGAGGAAGCAGTAGTGCAAGCAACCAGCTAGTCTTTCGAGCATTGGTTGATGAAATGTAAGGGAAAAATTATCCTTGCGAGTTACCGCATTTAAGAGACGATAATCAATACATGCTCGCCACCTATTTTGAATATGGGTGAGAACCAAATCCCCATCCTTGTTCTTCACCTTGGTCACCCCACTCTTTTTTGGCACCACTTGAGTGGGACTCACCCACTTACTATTGGAGATATGATATATCACCCCTGCGTTAAGTAGTTTAAGGACATCACCTTTGACTACTTTCATCCTTGGTGGGTTTAACCTCCTTTAAGGTTGGCATACCAGTTTTGCATCCTCTTCCAATAATATACGGTGCATGCATGTTGAGGGGATGTCAGATAAATTCCAACTAATGGATCCCTTGAATTTTTAAGCACCTTAATCAACCTATTTTCCTGGTCACTGGTGAGCTTACTAGAAATAATCACCAGTAATGTCATACCCTCGCCTAAGAAAGCTTACTTCAAGTCTTCGAGTAAAGGCTTAAGTTTGACTACTGGTGGTTCCTCTATTAAAGGCTTTGTTTCAGGCATCACTAGGTCATTTAAGTTCTCTAGTAACATCTCTACGTGAGTATCGATTTGGGGCTCAATTTCCCCCACATTCTCCACTAGATTAGTGTTCCTTGTATCAACATGATCATCGTTCAAGGGGTAATCAACTAAAGCCACATTAATAGCTTTATCAAAAACCTCTTGCACAATAACCTCAACATTATGATTCATAGTGGGGGAAGACTCATCAAAGATACAATTCACATTTTTATACATGCTAAACTCCACAATATTATCACCACAGTCTAATGTTAACTTTCCTGTATGCACGTTGACTTTAGCCCCAACCTTTTTCAAGAAGGGTCTCCTCAACAATATTGAGGTTGTATCTTACTCGTTCATCATGTTTAGGACATAAAAATTGGCTGGAAATGTTAGTCCATTTACTTAGACCATCACATTCTCCACAATACATCTTGGGTATATGGTGGAATGATTAGCCAAATAGACTACCATCCCAGTGGCATGCATTTTTATCAAATTCAATGATCTATACAGAGAGAAAGGTATAACATTAGTGGATGCCCCTAAATCCACCAAAGCATCTCTAATCAGAGGCTCATGAATTATGCAAGGAATAAAAAACATGCCAGGGTCTTTACACTTAGGGGGAAGGTCAACTTGCATGAGAGAGAGGTTGTTTTATCATTTCATGCCTAAACTCATACTTTGGAGCACACAATTTGTTCAACAATTCTTTGCATTCAGACACGAAACTGATAGTGTCAATCAGAGAAGTACTAACTTCACAATGGTTGATAATCATGAATGGTTCCTTGTTCTGCTTCTTGCCTTGCTCATTTCTCATCACATCCAAAGAAGGAAGTGGCATAGCTTCCTCATCAAATAGCTTCCCCTTTCCCACCAATTTACTCACCTTCCCTATCAACTCAGCCACTTGCCCCCTAACTCTCACAACACTCGAGGAGAGTTAATTTCCAAAGTCCCTTATGCAGCCAAATACTTGGTTTTGGATTGAGTCGCTAGCTTTACCAAGGTTGGTTAAAGCTCCAAGTATTTCTTCAAAAGTGAACTTGAGGGTGGATCCCTTGACCAAACCGGGTGAGTCAAGGCATGAGTTCCATGCTCCTTCCAGTAGGTCTTGCAATATGGAAAGCTCCATTTCTTGCCATACTCACTCAACCAGGAATAAGTCTCCGTAGGGTGATCAAAGTGATACATCCTATAGAGTTTCATATGCTCAACACTTTCTCCCCACATTTTCCCTTAAAAACCAACAAAAACAAAAACAACACTAAGTACTCAACTAACACGCTATGCAAGTTAAGTACTAGACCGTTAAACTAACATCCTCGGCAACGACAAATTTTTTTAACCTACCTTCTCCTGGCATCATAAATAAATAACCTTTTTCACGAGAGATCTACTAAACAGAGAGGAGGCTAAGTGAGGTCAAAGATAAAGATTTGTTTGTTGCTCCCATTTCCTACTACTACACTACCAAGAATGGTAGATAATGGCAATTACCGGGGTCGTCCTCAGAGATGTTAGGATTCTAATAATTAACTAAAAACAACCGTGATTGGGTAGTAAATCTATCCACATGTTAGGAATAAATAGTTTTGGAAAATCATGGGGGGGATTTGTACTAAAAAAATACTAGCATGTAAATGATCACAAGAATTAACAATATAAACCAACACCCGGTGAATATTTGCGTAACATGATTAATGTCATTTTGATCATCGATTTCATCATATACAAGAACTATACCCAATTCTAGTGTTAGTATCACGTAGTGCATACAATGGTCAAAACTTCTCCCTATTTGTCACATAGGGGTGCGTGTATTAAATATTCCATCATTCTCACCCCCACAACTAGGAGAGTGCAACAACGGTAATGGCTCATTGTACATGTCTGATTCACCCCGGTGTAATTAAGTCCTGGGTGGAACACTACGATGCACAACCTCTAGGCCTATAAAGGCAAAGGAAGTAAGTGTCTTATCAATGACTCTAGGATTACAAAGGTAACCCTAGCTTGCTACTTTAGCTATCTCTACCTACAACCCTTCAGACCGAATAGTCGGCTAACTAGAGCATGTTCAATCATAATTTTAACAACAGCAACCTACGTGCACACACTCACACGGTTCTAGACCCATAGTTACCCCAAGTACATCTAGGTTTCCTTCCCCGGGAAGTAGAAATAGTGAAACAACATGAAAGTAGACTTTGGTGTGTAGGAACTAAGTGTGACAATCATGAAATTCACAAGAATATTAAGAAGAAGGTAACATAATAATACAAAAACACGTAGGAATAGGTCGATCTATGAAATCTCACAAAATGAACATCAAACGTGAATACAAATATTATCCCCAAGTAAGATCCGTACTCCTTAAGCATTGAAAGCAAGTATTTCATTGGATTTATCACTTTTTAGCAAAAGAAAAATATGAAAAGAAAAGAACTTAGAGAGAAGGAAGAATATTTTGAGATCTAAAAATTAGCATAAACCATTTTTTCTCCTTATGGTCTGTGTCCCACATCGTTTTGAGTGCCTCATCGGCTGTAACCTTATTTTTCTCAGTATCTTGGTACGTGATGTGTCATTCTTCGCACACTGTTAGCTAGTCTTGGCATTGGTTACTTGAAATGGTACAGACCGCATTAAACGGGACGTTCTGCACCCATACTTAGCCATATTTGGAGTGAAAACAAGACAAAGGCACACGAGCGACATGAGATGGTACCCCCCATGCAAGAGCTTGGCACGGCTCATGTTGGATAGAATGGGCCTTGCTAAAAGATCCTCGTCCGGGCCGTGTTGCGTGACACGAGCCGTGCTAGGTGATACCCTCGTGCCAGCCTAGTCCGTGCTGGTCGTGCCTGATCTGGTCGGCTGACTTGTTTACTTCATTATGGATGAACCTTTGATCCACTTTGGGAGTTCTTGTAGTTGATTTTATAGTGCTCGAGCAGAAGAATCCAGTGGTGCAACCCTCAAGGGACAATTATCCTTGTATATTTTCCAAAAATCCATGAAACCTTGGACAACGATCCCTCCGTTTCTTCCTTGGCTTCTTGAACTTCGAATATGCCTTTCTTGGGCTTAATTCTATCTACAAACACGCTTTGTAGTCAGTGGGTTTCAATATACTACCATCCTTGCAAATGGCCTTCAATATCTTCTACCATCCTTGCAAATGGCCTTCAAATATCTACTACCACCCTCGCGGATGGCCATCTATAAATGGTGTATACGTAGTCCACTAATTAAAGGTTGCTGAAGTCCAGGCCCAACCCAATCTTAAGTTACAAACAATTAGGGTTTTTTTGCCCAAGATTCAAGTCAGCCATGAACCGATAAAATCGGAGTGAGATAGTCATGGTCCTAGCTGAAGACCGAGAGAAGCGAAATAAGGATAAACACGTAGACACATACTGAAAATATATGGGCCATACTGAGACCCACGATCTCAAACCCCAGATAACATGGAACCATGATCACATTACTCTGTAAATACAGGAAAAATAAGAGTGATGGAGGTAAGGGAACTACATTGACAAATTACAATTCTCCAAAGAAGAAGGCTGACTTGATCATCAGACTATTTACCCCTTTTGGGATCTGTTTTATAGGAGGAGAAACTTCCGGTGGATAGTGAATGCTGTACTTGGTTGGATTGTCACATCATTAGAGCCGGCTGTGGGAAATGAATCTTTTAGCAGTATGAGAATCCCTCAAGTAAACAATGGTGTTCACCAGAAGTGAGAAAATCCATAATCACCAGAAACAGGAAAAAATAGCTGGGCGCAATGGAAATACGCATCCTAGTCAAGATCAAGAGCTCATACCTAGCCAGGAAAAAGAGCACAGTAAGGAAGACATAGACGATGAGGAGGAGGAAGCAGAATCCCCCAACACAAACCAAGAGAAGTTCGCAGCATTCTTTGAAGCGAACAGAGAAAGCTTATACAAAAAGCTTTTAACAACTATGAAGCCAAACCTGCGAAGACTAGTACAAAACAAAGTCAAGTGCAAGAGAGTCTCAAGTATGAGGATGAGTTAAGAGAGATCGTAGAAGATGACGATGCAGACAGATCTCCATTGGCACCACATCTTCATAATTTCAAGATGCCAAAGAACTTTAAATTACCTTTGCACGTTACAATCTACAATGGAACCACAGATCCGAAGGAATTCTTGCATTCCTACCGCAATAGCATGAGATTCTGAGACACTGACATATAGTTGATTTTTAAGGCTTTTCCTATCTTCCTATCAGGGAAAACGACCACATGGTACAAAGACTTACCTAGTGGAAGCATCAATTCTTGGGCATAGTTGTCAGATTTCTTTCTTAGGAAGCTTCTATCATAAGAAGAAGTTCACAAAGGCAATAGAGGACTTGAACAACATAGCCCAACGAAGTGATGAGAGTCTCGCAAAATATCATGGTAGGTTTGCCAGCGAGAGTTTGCAAGTGCGAGACCTATCATTCCAGTCCTCCTTGGGTGCATTTATAGGAGGCATGCGATCAAGATAATTTTATAAGGAATTTACAAAAAAATATGCCCGAAAATCCAAGAGATATGCAGAAGACAATAAAATAGTATGTGCAAACTGAAGAGGCGAATAACCGCATGATAGAGCGGGAGCAAGGAAAAAAAGGAATGATAGAGGACACACAAAGATTTTTGTGAATAAAGGAAAAGGAAATGTATTTTCCAAGGGAAGAGAGGTAGAAATGCAGAGGGAAATGTTCAAAGAGGCACCCCTAACAAAATCACGAAGGGAAATATGGAAGGCAAACTAAGAGTTATTTCGCGAGCCCGCACCAATGATAACACCTCCTGAAAAAAGATCCAGAGAATATTATTATGCCTTATATTAGGACCATGGTCATGACATCGAGTATTGCAGAGATTTAAGAAGGCAAATAGAGGACAATTTGAGGAATAGTCACTTAGACAAATACAAAAAAGAGGATGGAGGGAATCGATATAGTGAAGCCAATAAAGCAGGAAGTTATGTGGTTAAGAACCAAGCTCCACCTATCACACAGGGTAGGAGCCAAAAGATAACAGTAGCAGTCGAAGTTACAAGGACACATTTTCCAGGAATGTACAGAATATGGGAAGAGTAGACCCAGGAATCGCTACCCATTCCTTAAATATTAGTAACTCGATCAAGCCTTTTCAGGACGGTATCTTGAAAGAGGTAATCTATCCAAAATAGTTAGTGAACCATGTGACATTAAAAAAAAGCAGATGTGAGGTGGAGAATGTGCATAGACTTCACCGATCTAAATAAGACATGCCCAAAGGGTTGTTATCCTTTGCCTAAGATTGATCAATTAGTCAAATCAAATTTAGGATACGTAGTTCTATCCTTTTTAGATGCATATAAAGGGTACCACCAGATACTATGATCCCAGAAGATGCAGAGAAGACATCGTTCATAACAAGCTTTGGAACATTTTGTTACGTGAAAAATGCCATTTGGCCTAAAAAATGCATGAGCAACTTACCAGAGAGTGATCGACAAGGCGTTATGCAATCAGATAGGAAGAAATGTGGAGGCTTATGTGGACGACATGGTTTTCAAAAGCATAAGTGTAGGAGACTTCGCAGAAGACTTGAAGGAAACATTAGACAAGCTAGGTGGGATTGGCATGCAGCTTAATCCCAAGAAGTGCATAATTGGAGTAGGTTCAGGGAAATTCTTAGGGCACAAAGTATCTTCCAAGGGGATAGAGGCCAATCAAGAGAAGAAAAAATACATAGCTAAACTTTCTCAACCACGAATAGTTAAGGAAGTTAATGTGCTAATGGGATCGTTAGCGGCACTCAAAATATTTGTTTCAAAAGTAGCAGAGAAGTCTTTCCCACTCTTTGAAGTACTTAAGAAGGTTAAGAAGTTTAGTTGGAATGAAGAAAGTCAGAAGGCATATGAGTCCTTAAAGGTGCACCCTCAGGTGCTGCTAACATCCACCAATCTCTGGAGAAACTCTATATATGTACTTGGCAGTTTCAAAAAATGCGGTTAGTTCATTTTGTTGAGTCGAGAAGGGAAAAAGAACCTACCAGTATACTACATTAGAAGAATACTACAAAGTGCATAGTGGGCATATATGCCGGTTGAAAAGAAGATTTTAGCTTCAGTATACTTAGTAAGGAGGTTGCGAACCTATTTCCACAGTCATGAGGTCATTGTGTATACCAACTATCCAATCAAGAATATACGAAGCAACCCTGAAGCGTCGGGTCGAATGACCAAATGGGCTCTTGAATTAGGACAATATGAGATACAGTTCCAACCATGAATTGCAATCAAGACATAAGTCCTAGAAGATTTTATTTTAGAAATGACAAGTGAAGATGCGCAAGCCGCGAATGCACAATGAAATCCCAGAATCAACAAAGGAGAGTTCAAATGGGTGGACACGACATGTAAAATGTTTGCAGATGGAGCATCTAGCAAAGAAGGCTGGGGAGTAGGACTCCTATTAGTCAATCCAGGAGGAATGGAGCACATATATTTGCTTCGATTCGACTTCCCACTCAATAATAATGGGAAGGAGTACGAAGCATTATTATGTGGCTTAGATCTTACATTAAGGATGAAGGTCAAAAGAGTTCACGTCTTTAGTGATTCGAAAAAGTAGTACAACAAGTGGAGGAGACTACGAAGACCAAGAAGAGCAGTTGATAAAATATTTAAAAAGGTCCAGACAGCTCATTGCTTAACTCGAGTACTTCAATATCTAGCATGTGCCAAGAAGTGAAAATGTGAAAGCAGATGCCTTGTGCAAGATAGAAACAGTGGGATTTGATTCGTTGGTTGAACATAAAGGTGTGAAAGTGGAGGTCATTCCAATCATAAGTACAACAATCATAACTGTGTCAGCTGTTTGGGCTGAAGAAATAAACTAGATAACACCGTTGATAGATTACTTCATAAAGGGAAAGTTTCCAGTAGACAAGACGCATGCCAGAAAGCTGGAACTATGACCTCACCACTATGTTTATGAAGGGGGAGTCCTATACAAAAAAAATCCTATCTTAATGGATAAAGTGTGTAGGATCATTGCTAGCGGGATAGCTATTGAAAGAAGTGCATGAAGGACTATGCGGAATGCATCAGGGATCTCAAAAAATTGCAAAGAAAATAATTTGGGCTGGATACTACAAGCCAACTATGTTCAACAATGCATACAACTTCGTGCTTAAGTGCATAAATTTCCAGATTAATTCCCCAATATGGCATAAACCAAAGGCTGGTCTAACGGTAGTATATGAAGCATGGTCGTTCGATAGATGAGGAATTGAGTAGTTGGACCTTTACGAAAGGTTGATGCCAGTGCAAGATTCCTGATTATGGTAATTGATTACTTCATGAAGTGGATCGAAGCAAAGCCACTGGAAAGCGTCACATCAGAGGTAACAAAGAAGTTTGTGTGGCAGAACATACGTTTGTCGCTTCAGGGTGCCACAAACTATTGTTACAGACAACGACACACAATTCACAAGTGGAGCCTTTACTGAATGGTTTATGAAGTTAGAGATTGCACAAAAAACACATTGTTAGCCCACCTACAAGCAAATGGTCAGGTGGAGGTAACAAACAGAACCATAGTTCAGGGAATCCAAAAAAGACTGGAAGGAAAGCGAACTGGTTGGGTGGACGAGATAACCAAAATATTATGGTTGTACCATTCGACAACCAACTGGAGAAACACCATACAGTCTAGTATATGCCTGTGAAGAAGTAATACATGTAGAGATTGGAAATTCAAGTCTTCGAGTAGTGAAATATAAAGAAGATGACAATCCCGAAAGAATGAGGTTGGAGTTGGACGCACTCGAATAAATAAGGTAAGAGGAAACAATAACGGAGGTGAAGTACGAAGAGAAAATGGCTAGAGCATACAATCAAAAATTCAAATGGACGCAATTTCGAGTTGGTGATTTTATGTTGTGGAACAATGAAGCAAGCTTGGTAGAGGAAAAAGGAAAGCTAAGCCCAAAGTGGGAAGTCCCATACAAGATAACGAAAGTGCACCGATCAAAATGCTATGTGTTAGAAAGAGTGGATGGCAGCAAGGTCCCCAATACTCGGCATATGGTCAACTTAAGAAAATTCTATCTCTAGACATAAGGTGGAAGATATGAGAGATCTAGATTGTATAGGATCCATGAAATGATCATTGGTGATGTTTGTGTTCTCGTTTTCAAGGCGATATTATCGCAGCTGTACATGATAAATATCAAAAAGTGTCTTTGGAGGAAAAATACTTTTTATATCCTTTACTTACAGTTACTAACTATAGCAAATTTCAAACAATTGAATCTAACCAATGGCAAAGCGATAACTTTACAACTTTTCAAATTTTCATGCTCTAAATCTTGTAATGTCATAATCTTACTTTTACAAGCTATATATCTTGTCAAAAGGCATATATGCCTACTAAAAATGCAATGCAAGAAAATAATAGATCTTGCAGTTCAGACAATACAAGTTCTCGAGTTCCAAAGCTATAGATCTTAGAAATCCACAAACTCAACTAAGCAAACCATAGATCTTGGAATATGGCAGATATGCCCATAAATGCGACATAAGCAAGCAATAGAACATGCAAGTTCACACAATACATACACTTAATTTTTCAAGCTATAGATCTTACGAAATAGGCATGGCTGGAATATCAGTAGTAAAAACTAACTATAAGCTATAAAACTCCCCATGGTGAAAGTTTTAAAACTAAACCACGAAAGTAATAGATGCATTAAAAATGAACAAGTGGAAATGCAAAAGGCACAACACTTTTCGTTAGTAGATAGAGAAAAACACTGAATTACGAAATAGGAATACATTTAAAGTACTACTCCGAACATTCTGAAAAACAAACTCGTACATCAAATAGAAAAAGAAATCTACCGGCTCCTTGATGCGCAAGATGACCAAGAGAACGAAGAACCGCCACGGCGATGAGGTCGCTCAGCTTCGCGATGAGACTGTCATAAAACCATTTCATGTATAAGTAGGCGGGATGCTGCATTACACCTCTTTGTTCCATATGATCAAAATGTTTGGTATAGTATGCCTCAAAATCAATTTTAGGGCCAAATTTCTTATGATCAAGCTGCACGCTCATAAAATCAACAGTATCTTGATAATTCTTATTCGTAGCTATCAAATTTTTCACTTCGTCTTCTAATCGGCGAATATGAGACCTGACAGCTTCGGAAAAATTAATCCTCTGCTCGTTATACTCATTGATAGGTCCCCATGACCAGTAGAATTACGAGATAATGATAGAAGGTCTTGAAGCTTATCCTTTTATTAAACACAAGCTTGTTCAATCTTATGCACACATGAGTCGAGACAGTTGCACTCTACAAATTTTTCATCAAATCTATTTTGCCACACGGCTGAAGAAGGAGCAAAATGGTCAGACTCATTCCATTTTTTCTTCAAAAGCTCCAATTAATCGTTAATATTATAACACTACTTATCAATGATCGAAGTTTTTTTATGAGCCTCGCTAGCCTCGCTTGAAGCAAAACATTTAGCTTTCTTCTGCTGGCGAAGCATTCTAGCCATGCTTAAATATTGGTACTGAATAACTATCGCAGACAGAATCTAGAGTATTCTTCAAAGTCTTCGTTCACCCAACTTCAAGATCATGGATACTAAGTAGCATGTACCTCAGGCCAATACCCAAACATACCACCCATTCATAAATTAGAGGAGGAAAAGAGAGGGAACGCATTTATGCGCCGACAGATTCAAGATCAACTAAAGAAAAAATTATATCCTAGTCAAAAGATTCAATGTTGTAGCCCTCAAGTACAAACTAACTACAAGGGCATATCACATAAGGAGGTCAAGTTAACGATGAAGAAGGAACTTTCCATCTAAGGTATGTGGGAATGGATTCTAATGCGCAAAAGGGATCATCATAAATAAGCTCAACATACTCCTTGATAGAGACTAAGTAGCTTTGCTCAGCTTAATAAGAAAAAAGGAAGGAGAAGACATAACCCCAAGGCGATCGTAAAAATGATCGTTAGTTTCCAAACAGTTGAGATGTTGCATAAACTTATAGTCAGCCAAAATATCAAAGCCTTGCATATAAGTAAATATGATGATAACTTCAAAATTATAAACTTGATCCAAAGGTGATATCTATAATAATATATAAAAAGTACACAGATCAATTAGAATAATGTCAGAAATTACAAATAAAATTTCAGAAGTACATAATGCTAAGTTCCACTAACATTAGAGATGGAAGCAGACGAATGCTAGACAATGGCAGCAGAGTCCTCTTTTTTTGCATCATTGGTGGAGACATCTTCGTTCGAATGGACCTCAGTGCCCTCCTTGTTCACATTGGCCTCATTTTTTGGATCAGTGTTCGCATTGGCGTTGGAGTAAGAAGAAAGCTCAGTAGTGCGAAAATCAAAAGGAAAACCCACAAAATAATCAACTGTAGATTCCTTCAGCTCAACCACAAAAAGCAAACAATGAAGACTGGCGTAGCATTTATGATGGTGGGATAACAAGGTATAAGTGTGACCACCATCATAAAGGCTACTAATGAACCCTTCATTAAGTGTAGCCTTCTGTTCCTCCAACACCTTCTGAGACTTAGACAATTTGGGCAGCTTCTGAACCTTCAGAGCGGGGTTCAATTCTTGAACCTCGATTAGGGCCTCGCAACACCCAACATTGTTAGCAGAGGTAGAAGCTTCTTCAAAAATATTATAGAAGGATTTCGTCTTCACCAGCCGATCAATAAGAACCAAAGGATACCCAGGTGAAGTAGGACAATTAATCTTCATTTTTTTAATTCAGAACGCAGCTTCTCATCTTCCTTCTCAATGGCCTAGGCATGTTCCTCAGTAGACATACGTGCTCTTCACCAACTTGAAGAGATAGATTCAAAGCAGTGCACCTTGCTTCGCTGCCTAGCCATTTTTCTTGGAAGGAACTGTCTCCCTTGGTGAACTTAGCAACACTTGTGCTAACATGCTGGAGACTTCACCAACCTTTTTTTCAAAAATAAACAAACAAATATAATAGTTAAACCACGTAGTAAAGAACCCCCAATCTAAATCACTAGATAATTCCTAAAAATCATACCACAGCTATTGTCTCGTGAAGTGATAGTTTAGAAAAGGTGGCAGGAATAGTACCCTCTACTATCGAATTCTGGCTTCATGGTACAAGTTTTGAGTGAGAGTGGCCAAAGTGCCACCTTTTCTGAGGAGGCTCTGAAGTGTTTGAGGATCCACTGGTTCGATCTTTTTTCCTTCTTCTATTAGACGTATCATTGATGATGCGAGCAACAACCTCCCTACCTTCTTTAACTATAACCTCGGAGCTTATTAGTTGCGGGTTAGCTTCGACAACATTTTTAGGAGAGGAAAGTGTCGTAGTTTTGTCATTTGTGTTAGTAGCCATAGCTTTTGGTTCTTCAACTTCATCATCAGAGATAAAATTTCACTCAATGGAGTGCTTGGATGAATCTATGTCTACAATTCAGTATACCAATCAAGTCAGACAAACACACAAAGAAAATAGGGAAATTACAAAGGTAAGAAATAAAAATAAGTAGAATAAGGAAAAAGAACAAAATATCAACAAACACACACCTTTGCTCAGAGAGTTACCATGGCGAAGATTCATTGAATGTTTAGTGACTAGTAATACAACTTGGGACACAGTATTAAGGCGAGCACCAGCCTTAGGAAGTTTAGACTTAGGAACATTATTGTTCCATATTGGAAAAGCTTGTTCGCTCCCAGTACATAGTTTTAGAAAATAAATTTTTTTATGCCATACACCACAGTTCTTGGGAAATCCACTGATAAACTCGATAGTTGGAATGACTGGATAGAGGGTGAATTCATCAGAGGAGTTTTTTTTACTTTCCAAAGGTGATAAAGACTGCAAAATAAGTTAATTGAAAAAGGGACTTGAGCTACCTCACACACATGATGGAAGACAACAATAATTGAAACAGCTTTGGGGTGAAGTTGAGACAATATGGCTCGATAATGTGAGAGTAAGTCTAGAACGTGGTCACATAAAGGAAAAGTGAGTCCAAGCTCAAGATAATCTAAGTATCAGGAAATAAAGCCAGAACAAGGTGTGCGAATACTCTTAGTAGGTTCAAGATCCCTAAGCTCATACGAAGACAAAAAAAGGATAACTATGCTCTAAACTTTCCAAGTAGTAGTAAAAATAATGCTATTAATGGTAGAAGAATAGGTGAGGTTGTCGGAATCTTCCCCAGAATTGATATCATTAACAGCTACTTCCTTTATAGAATTTTTGGCAACATTAGAGGTCGACATTGAGGTAGGGACAATTCCTAGGATAAAAAAGATAGCTCTATCAACTACAATTACAAAAAGGGAAATTCTAACAAAAAATTTATAAAAAATACATTCGTCGGAGAAACAGATGAGGAACCTCTACACCAATATGGGAACTAAGAATTAGTTAAGAAGGGACACCCTCCAAATCCAAAAATACAAAATAAAATTCAGAAGAAAAAAAAGTAGATAGGGAACAAAGGAACTTACGAGATTGGTCGAGTTCGATGGAAGATTGGTGCAATTAATAAGAAGAAAAAAAGATGAAGAATTCAAAAGGAATGTGGAATTCAATTAAATAAAGTGAAAATCCAAAAGGAAATGAAAAGCAATATTAATAGCCTGACAAAAGTAAAATACCATTGGAGGAATTCGAGAAGGCGGCGGTATATAAGTTGAGAAAATACACTAAATAGTCATAGAGGGAAAGCACAAAAATCAAAACAATTATAAAAGGGGGGAAACATAACTATAGAAGGGGAAATCCTAGAATAGTTGTAGCGAATAAAAAGGAGAAAATCTCGGCTCCAGGATCGCAACAGCTGTAAGTCTACCATAATCACCATAGTTTCAAATTTTGAATTCAAATTTAAAAGAATAGACAACTCAGAGGGTTAGAAAACACGGCCAAGAAGCTTTGCGAATGTAGTTCAATTCGCTGCGGTAATGAACTTTTTATTATAATCTAAGATATGAACAAAATAACAGTTCATGCACAACCTTCAACTATAATCATAGCTTCATGCTTTATTGACTTCATAGATAGGGGGGTTATGGTGTATACATAGCCCAGTAACTAAAGGCTACTGACTTCTAGGCCAAACCCAATCATAATTTATGAACAATCAAATTCATACAGCCTAAGGTTCAAGTCAACCACGAATCGATAAAGGCAGAGTATGATGATTGTGGATAAGGCTCAAAACTGAGAGAAATGGAATAAGGAAAAACACGTATAATTGAACTGAAAATATAGGGATCATGGTGTGACCCACGATCTCAAGCCCAAGTAATGTGAAACCACAATCACATTAGGCTATAAATACGGGAAGAGGGACACTGGTTAAGGTAAGTGAGACTAAATTGAGAAATTCTAATTCTCTCAGGAAAAGGCTAACTTGATTGTCAGAGTGTCTTCCCCGGAATCATTTCCGGGATCTGTTTTACAGGAGGAGATATTTCCTAGTGAACAACAAGTGTTTTACTTGGTTGGATTGCTACATCACCTAGCTATCACAATTTCCCATGAAAACACCTATGGGAATGTCGTCAATGGTAATATTGGAATATAAATGATTGTTTGGGATGGGTGTTGGGGCCAACAAGTTTTCACTTTAGTAAAGAAATGCCAACTCTTTTGAAAATAATACAGCACCATTCTTGTTTCTAAACAAAAATTATTGATTAATTCCTAGATAAATCAATAATGGTGATCATTTCTAGTGACATTGGAACGTAACTATCAATATTGGTAGAGAAGTGACGTGCCCCCTCCTGTTGTCTCTAAATCAATCAATTGGAGATCTGCCAACGGATTGAAAATGTAGAGGAGGCTGTTATGTATTAAGGGTCAAAGATAGAATTTGTATATTGCTCCCATTCACAGAGTTATTAAGAATCTAACAATCAACTATATACAACCGTGATCGGTTCATCAATCTGATCATATGTTAACAATAATTGTTGGGAAAACAGGCATTTAGGGGTTTTTATAACTAAAACTACTAGCATGCAATGGATCATGGAAATAACAATATAAACTAGCACTCGGGGAATATTTGTGGAACATGATTGATTTCATTTTGATCATTGAATTCATCACATATAACTTTAAACCTATTCTAGTGTTTATGACACATGGTGTGGTCGATGGTTAACACTTTCCCATACCTGTCACGTAGGGTGCACGTGCATTCTTCCATTAACACCACCTCCGTAATTAGGGGAGTGTAACAATGACCTAGCTTGCAGTGCAGATCTGAGTCTCCCCTGTGCTATTAATTCCCTTGTAGTAAACCACGAATGCTTCTCCCTAGGGGAATTATCCCCTGTGCTATTATCTTTACCCGCTACTCTTCAGAACAACTTGTCAGCTTAGTAGTGTATGGTCAATCGTAATGCTAACAACAGAAACCTACGTGTATGCACCCACATGGATATAGACCCATAATTACCTCAAGCACATCTAGGTTTCTCTCCCCGGGGGGTATCACTATTATGGAAATATGAAAATGAACTTTGGTGTGTGCTAACTAAGTGTGACAATCATGCAATTCATGAACATTAAGAAAAGGCCAACATAATATCACAAATCACATAGAAATTGGTCAATCTAGGAAATCTCACAAAATAAACATGAATAAAAATATAATCCCCAAGTTAATTCCTTACTCCTGAAGCATTGAAACCAAGTATTTCATTGAATCCAGCACTTTTGGGCAAAAAAAATAAAGAGTAGAAAGAGAAATAAGCTAGAGATAAGGAAGAGTATTTTATCTCTCTCAGATACTCTTGAAGAAGAAAAGTGGGAATAAACTTAAATTCTAGTAGTCAAGGGTCCATATACATAGTAGTAGGGAATTAGGCCTTGAAAAAGGCCCAAAAAAGGCCAAAAACACTAGTAGCCACAAATAGCACGGGGGGGTGGCATATGCACGGTCTGTGCTAGCTAAGACTCCCTTGTGCTGGGGTAAGTTATCGATCATGGCACAGACTGACCCCCTTGTGCCAGCACAGTCCATGTCAACCGGCACGAACCATCAGCTGGAACTCCATTTTAGCACTTCTGATTTGCACCCTATGTCGTTTGGTGCGTCCCATCTGCTGGAACCTCATTTTACTCAGTATCTTGACACGGACTGTGTCGTTCTTCATACCTCGTGGGCTGGTCTTAGTATTTGTGACTTAAAACGATGTTGAACGTATGAAACAGAATGAT
>JAUOBV010542203.1:0-17038 GCA_032360425.1 Rubia occidens | reverse complement strand
GACGTCACATCAGGGTCTCAATAACAATGTCTCTCTGATCAGCTGATGATCCAATATCACCAATAATAAGGTCTGCAATCTCTGAGGCAGTAGGCATGTTATATCTTCTTGCATCCGTCTCCCTTCTTCCAATCAGTTTTATTCGTACTATTTCACATTCATCATTTTTGAACCGATCTCTTGCCATCCTAAATACCTTGGTTAGAGGATTATGTTCATTAAGCATTTGTTTCAAAGCATCTACATCTCAAAATCTAAATAATCAGTTGAGTTATTTTCTCTCAAATTATGTGACCTGTAATTATCAGCAAATAAGATGAACTAAACTTTAAGAGCACATTACCATAAAGTCAGATGTTTGAGATTATAACACAGTTTCAAAATCTGTACTAAAAATGGACCTGTGTGGAAATGAATGAAAATGTTTTCAGAATGGAAATGAATCAAACCTTATAGAAGACAGCCTATTAGCAACTTCATTGCCGGTGTCGTAAATATAGAGTTGTAAAAGTTTTGGAGGTGCTCCAGGACTTGGCAGCAAACTTCCTATTTGGTGACAATTTTGACCATGCAACCTAAACACGGGGGGCCCTCTTCTTTCATTGACCGAGAAGTCAAGTTTGCCTCCGAGGGATGTAAAGGAAAAGATCATGTTGTAAGCTCGAATGTTTTGAATGAAAATTTTACCTCGAGCATCTTTTCTCTGCAGAAGTTCAATCAGTATTGATGGAGAATCCCTCAAGAGCGGCAATTTTACTTTTCCACGCATGCAACACAATGAGAACTTAGGGTGACATATTTTACAATAATACTCGTCCTTTTCGTCAAACCAAAAGAGAGCACCACAATATTCACATTTCCAAACTAGATCTCCAATATCATAATATCTTGCAAATGAAAAGACAACGAAGCACCAGGTTACATATGTAATCATGAATATGTTCAAACTGAAGTTTTATGCTCACACTTTAAGCTAACCTGAAATGATGTTATTCACACTTGAATCATGACATATATTTTGATTCTCTTGAAATATGTTCCGAAAAACATAATTTACAGTGTTATGACTTTGGACCACATTATTTCCATATCTGAAGTAGGTGTCTCTAGCACCAACATTTTCAACCCTGTACACTCCAGTTCCATAATGAAGCTGAGAGGAAGTCTCTGGTGGTAGAGGCAATAAGTGAAAAATGTGTACGAAGTTGAGTAGCTAAATAGTAATCTAATTACCAACCATATCTGATTTTTAAGAAAGTAATTAAATAGATGATGTGTGATGAAAATATATATGATAAAATGACGTACCCCTGATCAAACCTGTAGTATCAGCTGCAACATTGTTATAATTTTTATTAATATGTTCACTGGATGCTGATAAGTTCCTTAACCCAGGTATCGCATGACCGTCATTAGTTTTTTTGCTGCTTTTTGTGTCTTGAAGAAGAAGCCCCACCGACAAGCTGCTAATTAAATGAAGGCAATGCAGGGAACTGACTGGAAGCTCTGTAAGAAGGAGTTGCACTTTCTGAAGAAAGCACATAGAAAGAGGTAATGTTTCTCATGAGTTGAAAATGGAAGGAAATTGTATGAAAGTAGTACATTTATTGTTTATATGTCTTTTCCATGCCGATGACCACATCTGAATGAGAATATCTGTTGCATAGAATATACTGCCTAAGAAATACCTTGTTCAAATCCTGATTTGAAGAATGATTAACTTTGAAGCTGAATACTTTTTATTTAATGTTACCTATCTGGTCTTCATTTATAAGATGAACTCCTATGTGTTTTGCCTCTTAGTCAACTAATATTTTTTCTAAAAGGAAATATGTTGCATATATCTAAAAACTTACAAGTACTCAGATCTGCAATATTAGTAGCAACACTGGTTTGATTTATAATAATATGTCATGTTATTACTCAGGGCTTCCAAATAGAGATGTAAACCTAGGAATGACATGCAGAACAGAAGGTTTGCATTTCCAACAAAAAAAATTATCATTACAACCCTTCCATGATGTGATGCTCTTCACGTTCAAAACACTTTTTCAAAAAGTTTTTCATGTACATCTTTAGTGACAAACAAAACCAATTGTGCTCTACTGGTATGATTTTAATACTACATTCACTGGTTACGGATAATCGTATTTATGCTATCATGAACTACATCCTTACCCTTATCTCCACACATTTTCACCCGTTCTCTCTTTTGACTCATTACTTGCTTTCTTAATAACCTTGCTTGCCAATACATTTGTTGCCTAATTTCATGCTCTTGGATGAGTTCATCCAGGGTAACCTACCCTCGATAGTTTCCCAGTTTTGTGCAAGAGAATTAAAATTCATCAATCTGAAGGGTGGAAATTATTTTTGTTCGAACATGATTTATATACCTGAACTTGAGAACAATTTTTTTTTAAAAAAAGAATCAATCCTTACCTCTCATCATGCACTACTGTACCTTATAGAATGAAGTTTGTATTGGATTTCTTAGAGGCTTCATTTATACTTGCACACTGGGATTGATAATAATGTTTTCTCCTAGTAATGAATGACACTAATTGCTGTAAGTTATGGTAGTAGTTTCCTAATCCAAGTACTGAATGACACTAATTACTGTAAGTTATTGTAGTAGTTTCCTAAACCGACCCATTATTGGCTATGCCAGGATATGTTCCATGTTCAATACATCATATAGCTTTTTGGATATGTTCAATTATTGAATATGCCAAGATATGTTTGAAGAACAAATTTACTGGAAGGATATTTGGAACTTCGTTCATGTTTGGAAAAATATATTCTGTCCTCTTCCTTACTATCTGTGAGCTTGCATATGTACAGTCACATAATATGAACACCCAAAAAAGCTTCAATGACTACAGTAACATATTTTACCATAGATTGTTGAAAAGGTTGATATATCATATTTTCTTATGTTAAAAGTCAGGTATATTATAGCTAATCCGTTCTATCATTTCATAACAGCAGGTACAGGAAGACCAGTAAAGCTAATTGCATTCCATGTAACGTCACTTTCTGTGATTTGTTCCAAGATGCGGCACATCTAAATTGCTGAATGAAATGCGATAAGAAAGCATACTGCATCCAGGTATTCAACTAACATTATTGTTTGTATCTGAAATATATCAGTTTGAATGACATTGATGAAAATTAAGGAAGATTGCTTTAGTCTACAGGAAAAAAAATGACAATAGTTGATCCAACTCATTCGTAAATATATTGCCCTAGTATTTCTTCCGTCATCCTAATAAATAATTTAATAATCATTTGTCACTTTCAGCCTTGATGAAGACCTTTGATTTATTGTTTGAAAACTGAGTATCGTAATCTATTATTGAGTCTAGAGGTCGCTTTGAAGCAGGTCTTAAACTGGAAGTAAAAGCTGATACGATCTCATTGTCCCCACTATAAGAAACTGAATCATGTTGAAAGAATACATCAAAAATTAGACTGATGTAGTATAAAATTTTAGACAAAGGGAAACGCATGAAACAATATGTGAGGAACAAACCTTTTCAACTTCTATTGATGGATGGACTGATTGTTCATCCATGGATAATTTTACACAATTCATATCCTAAGGTTGAATATAAGAAGTATGAATGATGTACATGAGAAAAACATAAGTAAATGAGAACTATATGTTCCCTCATACCTGATTTGTAGGTTGGCCTTGAATAAATGAATTGATTACGGATTCATCACTGCTCATTCTATAAACAGTGTACACCTGCCACCTATTAGCTAGATTATACTCCAAAATCTCAACTTTAAACAGGAGTATTTTCCCCACAAATTCATTAAGCTCGGGAGGAAATGATTCCACTTCACCGCTCTATAAGAAAAGAAGATACATTCCATAGTAATTATAAGATCATAAATATGTTATTAAAAGGGAAAGAATATTAAGAGTATGAAACATGGTTAAACTGGGAGACCTCCGGTAAAGACTTGCTTAAATCATATGCAGTTTTGTTCAACACTTGTCTAACTTCCCGGTCGAACATAACAAAAGATGCACTCCCTGTATCATCAATGACTCTAACCTGGACCTTAAACCTATTTGTTTACAAAAATTGTAACGTGGTCAGTTACAATTGGTGTATAAGTTCTTAAGGTAACATAAACATACAGTACTAAGCTCAAGAAAAAATTGTACAGAAATTTAATCCTCATACCTAGGAATGACATGCTGCACAGAAGCATTAAATTTTCCGCAAAAAATTTATCATTACAACCTTCCATGCCCTGATGGTCTTCATCTTCACTACACTTCTTCACAACCTATTTGTTGCACTTTTTACATGACAAATAGAACCAATTGTGCTCCACTTGAACACAACCAACCGCAGTGTAACACAGTTAACAATCTGTGACATTTTACTTACAATTTGATTAATGTATTCAACAAAAACCAAACATTGTATTGAATACCTCAATCACAAAGAATCACAGTGTAACATTAGCAATAAGGCAAGTGTGTTACAACAATAACATGTCAGTGGAGGCAAGTTATAAACATTGTTGAATAGGAAAAGTCAATTAAAATATGCAAACAGTACCTCAGTGGTTTCACGTATTCCGTCAAGACTTTTTCTTTCAATCAGATTTAGAAATTATTCAGAAGTTGAACTCAAAGACTGAGTGGAAATGTAACTGGGCAACTGATTAGTAACGTCATCAAGTTCATGAAGCCTATTTTTTGTATGGATGAGAACCTTGTTCATTTGACAGAATAGAATAATTGGGAAGGTAAATAGACAATTTACTCAACTGGACAAACCTCTTCATGTAGTCAATAACTTCCGCCATATCAGGATTTATAAATACACGTGTTCCAAACAACGCATTTGATATAGATGTTACACCTACTTAAAAATAGTTAAGAAAATGAGTTTATGTAATTCATCCAATCAATACAGAAGGTTCAGGGTAACAATGTCGGTGGTTTGACGAAGAACAAATAACTTTCACTCAAATCTTCTAAAATACAGATTGGAGGTTTACAACATGTATAGTGAGTATTAAAAAAATACTACCGACAACATCTAAGAAAGAAAAACTTAATTCACGCCGTAATAACAACATGTCAAGTCTTATTAATCCTACATGTTGTAACATAACAACACAGCCTACAATACTGTACGTATAATAAACCCTGAGTTCATATTCCGGTATATTATCTAGACATGTCGTTCCACTCCTTAATGTTTGCAAACTGGATAATAAATATGACCGGTCCACAACGTCCGTCGGTTAGAAACTCATAAACTTGAATAGCAAAATCACCCCAAAGATTACAATTCAATTGTTGGTTCCTGAAAATTAGAAAAACCATATATTGTAAAACATTTCATACATGAATATCTGGTAAATTAGAAGAACCTATATTGTAAAACATTTCATACATGAATATATAGTTTAATGAATGCACACTGTATATGAATTTTTGAACATGAAAATAATATCACATTAATTTTAATGGCAAAATAAGAATTCCTGATGAAATAATTGGACACTACATATTTGTAAATACTTACTGAAGGTCACCCAACTGGAGAATCATTCGCTTGTGGTCCTCGTCGTTTCTCCTACTAATTTGAATAGGGCTAACACCCTTAATGTATCTCAAAACATCTGTAGTCAAAGTCATACTTTCAAAACTTCCGCTGGAAAGAATAATGATCATTGGGGTGTGAGAAACTACTTTAATCGGAATAACTAAAATATAATTACCCACTGCACATTTTTCACCAAATCTCTTAAATGAAATGTCATCGAATGTGGTGAATTTCATACCGTATAAGGGAATGTGAAGACCATCAATTCCTTTCACAGAGGTGGTGTAGAAGAAGTTTATCTTGTATAGATGAGCAGTTAGCCTATAATTCCCACCATTCCCATAAACAGCAAAATTTGTAAGCGAGTATAATCCTCCTTCCACGAGAAATGACGCAAACTTCTTCATGGAGGCCTTCTTAATAGTTGCTTGAATCCTATCAGCCTTACAGTCGCATGGAAGAAAAACAATTATCAGAATTAACATAGAAGAAATGGCAGTTCAACCAAATTTAGATATAGAGATATACCTTTCCGTCCAACAATATCATTTCGATGCTATTGTACTCATTACGATTACCGAAAGCTGGCTTCTTCCACAGTCGAATTACTCATACTATTATCTTCCACATCTCATTCAGTGGTATGAGTTTGCTTATGCTAGAGCAAGTGTGAACCATAATGAATGAAACAAAACACAGGGGAGGAAAATAGATTACAATTTGCTATTTTGTGTTTAATTCTCTTTAAAAGTTCTTTGTTATTTAGAGATATGTTTCGTTACAATCATTACTACTGATGCATTTACAATTTTGGATTAAAGGAAGGGATAAGTAAGGGAATAATGAAGGTTATAAATTTGGGAATTAACATCATAATGAAGGTTAAGTTACAAATGGGGAATTAATGGCATTATGAAGGTTACAAATTTTGAAGCTAACATCATAAAGGAGGCTAAGTTACAAATGGGGGAATTAAGGGCATCATTATGGTTCAGTTACAAATTTGGGAATGCAGAGCATAATTATTCAAAATTTGTAGCAGATTTCACCTGTTAGCAAATTTGGGGAGTTGTTTGTTGACGTTTTCAGCTGCAAATGCAACAAATTTGGCTCCCATTAGACTTTCATTTCATGTGATAATTTTGTTTTCTCTTTCATTGTAGTAAGTAGATATTACTAATCTTGGATTCTCTCCACAAGATGCTATGAAATCACCATATATTGCTTCAGTGGAGTGCATGATGTATTTAAGAGAGAAGTTTTGGTGAACCTCTGGTAATATTTTTTAATCATTTTGAGGTTAGGAAGCAATGAATGTTGGGAAGAAGATAGTGTGGGAGTTACAATGTTATGAAGTGAAACTGGAAACCATTTGGACATAATGGAGGTTAAGTTACAAATGGGGGAATTAACTGCATTATTATGGGTTGGTTACAAATGTGGGAATGAAGAGCATAATTATTCAAAAAAAAATTTGCAGAAGAAACCATGACAAATAGTGACATGGCAAGCTAATGTGGGCAGCTGTGATAGTGCCACGTGGCAACAAAGTTGCTGCTTTAGTTATATATTTAGATTTTGAAATCATTACATATTTATGCTAGATTTAACCCCACACAGTAGCCCAACCTAACAACTATAACTAACCAATTGATATTTTCTAAACTTGAACACATCTTTTGGCTCATACATTGTGGGGTGAACGTCTCACAACTGGACCTATCATGGGGCCTATGTACCATTTAGGTAATCTATTACTCAGTCTCCAATCTTCGTCATCACCGGGTTGCACAATTTTGTGGTTTCGAAGAGATTCATGTAGCTAAATTTCTCTAATCAGCGGTAGAGAGTGCTCGTTGAAGGGGTTTCAAGGGCAGGTGCATTTTAGTTTGAAGCAGTACGGTACTGCGTGCCTCTATGTTGTTACCACAGTTCTGGTTTTGAGAACCTTTTTTGGAGGTTGTCACTTGATTTCTCCAGTTAGCGGTGGGGAATAACCTAAATCTCATCAGAGTCATAAGAGAACCAACAACACCCCTAAATAAAACATTAAATTAACCTAAACTCTGCCTTCATCCAAGGAAGTCATGTTATAGCACAACTATTCTATAGCCCAAAATTATCGCCGAGGGAGCATTGCCCTCCGAACCCGCCGCATATGTGGTACTACAAGCAAGTGGGAGCTCCGTTGTACACTAGAAACTCTGTTTGATAAGTACATAATACTATTAAAAGACACATATTCCTATTTCTTAATGGGCCAGACCATGTACCGCCACCAAATGACCTATTTCTTGACTACCGCTCGCAACCCATCACTATTAAGGTTTCTATGCTTTTGCATCGTCTCATTTCATTTTCAAATGGGGTATTAATGATAATATATATAACTATCCTCGAGCAGCTCTGTGATTAAAACAACATCATTTTACTTTATTGATATGTTATGCTTTTGTATCATCTCATATTATTATCAACCAGGGGTATTAATGATTTATTATATATCTGACTATCCCTTTTGACATACTCTAGTGGAGGAATGGGTTATTATTTAAAGGTGGTGAAAAGAATATTAGGACGACGATTACTAAGAACCGTTCATGGCACATCCGCGAATCCTAACCCCTCTTTGCACAGTGGTTCCAATACCACAGTTGTAATATCTATGCACGGCGTTTCCAAACGACATTGTTTAAAAAAATTTAAATACCTTGTAATGTTTCCATTTTTTGAAACAATGGAAATGATCGTGTGTGAAACATACTTCCAACTTCGAAAATTTGTTACCGGAATGTAAAGAGAATGTCTTGTAACCAGAACATTGATCGGCCGATTCAATTTCCGATATCGGAATATAATGTCGGTTATTGGGTCAGGATTACAATTTTGGAAACTGGGTTGGAAATCGGAAACGTTGTGAGATTGGGAATGGATTTCGATATGTGTTTTTTGAGTTCGTTTAACGGACGATGTTTCAGAATACTTCTTGTTCTTTATGAAATTGAATAATGTTTGAGTTCCAAATTCGAGATTACGATCGACTCTTCTAATGATTCCATTGCTACGTAACGTTCGCACATAAAATATTATTGAAAACTGTGGTTATAAGTAAAAGAAAAATATCATAACTGCAGTTCATATCCACATGCAATAGGCCAACACATGTAAGTAGTTTTAGAAAGTAACATACAAATTGTAAGACAAAGTTTATTGTAAGGTAAAATGAGAAATACATAGTAAAATTTTAATGTATTTAAGTAAACCAAGAAAATGTAACTGAACTTGAATACATAGAAGAGCTTAGTGTATTAAAGCAGGCAAAACAATGTAACTAAATGAAAAAGGACTTTTGGGATTTTATACACTAATGTTACTAAAGGTTTTTATGATGAACCTTAACTTCAACTAGTCTGACAGGTTTAATTTAGTGTAATTTCATGATCCTAAACTAGTAGATAGTTACTCATCGAATGCAATGATGAGTGGGAGGTATATCTACCTAAAGCCATAGATGGTTATTGTTTACGAAAACAATAAACCCTCCAGCACTCCCCGTTATTGGGCAGATAATATTGTATAACCTAGAGGGAACCATGGGAGAAAAGAACATAAACAATTTCAAGCCTGTAAAGAAAACCACAAAGTTATCCAAACAACTCACAACACGGTGAATGATGGAAAACATATTAACATAAAGAAGAGATTATATGTTTGAGGTAGTCTCCCTAATCACCACATCACGTGGATGAATTCTTGTGGATTCTCAAGGGTTGAGTTTTCTACCTTAACTGCTGTTTTGAGACAACAGTGATTCAAAATCAACCAAATGTCTGCAACTGGGTCCTGAGAAAACAATATGTGACTATGACTTATCTTTGTGTTGCATATCATATTTAATGAAATAAATAACACACATTTAATTTTCAACAATCTATAACTGCACATAACAAAAAATATATGAAACATTTATCAACGAAAAACAGTAACTGAAACTATCTTTTTCTTATCAAGTCCAAGCATTCCCATGGAGGCCTGGAGAATGACAAAGTCCATCCTGACCCTGCTCGTTTGAAAACCTTCTGCTGACCTTTCCCTGGCTAGAATATCTGGTCCTTGCCACTTCAGAGAATGAGTCAATCACAAAGGGATATGTTGGAGAGTGAGATGTCGGCGAATTCGATTGTGATGGTGGAGATGAGACTGCCACGTGCTGGGGAGATGAGGCGGATGTGATGGTGTGAGTTCAAACCAGTTGTGGATTTTGGCTGTGGATTTGTGCAGAAGAAAATCAATAGGCAGGTGATGGATGTCACCATCTTCTGTTGCTGATGAATCATAATAGCGAATCTGTGAGGGTGGATGAGGAAATACGAAGATTGTTTGGAGATTGATAGCAAGCAAGAAAACAAGAGTTTGGAGAAGATGACGGATTTTATGCTTTTTGAAGGAGTTAGAAAGGTTTTATAAATGAAGTCAATTTATGAAATAAGACGCTTGAACCGCCTTCTAACCTCAATTTTTATGCATCATTTAATAAATGTTCTGAAATTAAACATTGTTCGATTATATTTTAAACTCCGTTAGGCACAATTACAAAACTATTTTGGAGAGTCGGAATTGAAAATGGTCATGGAAAATAACCTCGTTTTCATTTTGACTAGGGTTCCAAAATGCAACGGCGGATTCCACATTGGAATAGCAACGGTGGATTCCATATTGGAATATGCAACGGTGGATTCGACACTGTCTACTAGCAACACTCTTGATTTCCAAACCATACCACATAAAAAGTTTGATCCTCCAAAGTCTCATAACCAAACCCTGAAATACCTTCACCCCAATTAACCATTTATTCATTCAAATTACATCTTAGCACAAGTTTGTAATCCTTAAGGATGGTAAATCGAGGAGAAAAAGCAAGCCAACTAATCCTTCAACTTCTACATTCGATGGTCTAGATACAACAATTAAACTACCATGGGATGAACCTGAGGAAATCGTCGAAATGAGGAAATGAGCTATTATGTGGTACACTAGATGACAATGGGGCCACGAGCATTCTTCGAAGCCTAAAGCTAGTTGAGAATTCTTCAACAAGGCAGCAGAGGAGCGTCATGTTCAATGGGTACTTTGGAAATGCACTCCAACCAAGGTGTCGAACCCTAATTCAGTACTTGATTTACATTTTGGATACATATTGGATTATTTCAAACCCCATTATTTGCATAACCTAATGACAATGAATAGTTCAATCGACCCAGGCGAAGTGTTATGGTTTTATGCTAACTTGAAAAAATTTCGTGACAATGATAGGGTAACTAAGGTTAATGGAAATACTAGGACTGTTACTAAATTCACGATCAATGTTGTATTATGGTGTCCCTTGATTGACCCTAGGTTTTTACGCCCCATTATCCCGTATGACCCTTATGAGATTATCCATCAACAATCTTAGCCAGCTAAGTCCGACTTCCAAGTATGAGATGATACAACCCTACACCTTTTACAAATATGCTTATATAACCTTATAAGTTTTAGGAATGTGCTGATTAAACCCTATTAATTTTTACAATGTGAAGATATAACCCTACCTGTTATAGCGGCGACGTGACGGTGGTCCGACAACAATAATTGGGGTAGTAATGACGTTAAGGTCAATAGCATCATTTCTTATTTTTCAGTTTTTGGATTCTTTTTCCAGAAGAGAAAAAATGTCCTGTCATGGAATTCCGGCTAAAATTTGTGTGAAAACGTATTTTTGCACTTTCACTTATTATTTAGGGTTATATTGACACTTTCAATCATCCGAAGGTTATATTGACATCTTTGTGAATTATAGTGTTATATAGTACTTTTCTCAAAATTGAATAAGTACTTATATGAAAGGGGGGAAAAAGCGAGATGTGATCATTAAGGATAAATATTAATTTATTATACATCTAATTAGTGGGCATACAGACGAGGTAGAAATGGGTTAGATGTGAAATAATATCCATGTTTGATACGTTACCCATGATGGATATCATTTTATTTTATTTTTGAAAAAGACAAACATCCTCATTATAATACTTTTCAAATATTTAAGTAACACTTTATAAACTATTAAACATTTTAAATAAGTGTTGCAAATAGAATGTTACGTTAACTCTAATTTATAGTAGTGTTCGTGTGGTTTTGATTTGAAAAAAGAACTTTTGGATGAAAGAATACGAAGCTTCGAGAGGTGCCGGGATAGCTAATTTGATAATATTGATATTTATTAATTAAAGTTATAAAAAATTAACAATGATTGCAATTTCCATACTTTCTCAAGACTTTTGTTCAAAATAATTGAGTAAATTTAACCATCCATTTACATAATCTTTAAAACTGTTTGTAGTTAAAGCAGAATCGGACTCATAATTACGAAGTGTTTTTCTTACAAGAATTAGTTTTAAAATATGATTTCTATTAACATGAATGTTATGCTAATTTTCTCTCCAGGCATAAGGCAAATGACCATGAAAGGAACCAAAATATTATTTAGATGTTGCTATGTTGTCATAAATTAGCAATATTATGTTTGCAATACTAATATTAAGGATCCCTCTAATTAATTATTACGCATTTAATTATAAGTCAACCACTATTAATTATCAATATTTACTGCCACCTGACCAGACTAGTTTATGAAACTGTGCGCCGTTTTATGACAACAGCACATTTTTAATTTAAATTTTGGATCGACGAGTAAGCAACCAGTGCGAATAACATGGCATTCTGAGAAAAATTCCAACTAGCATTTTTTTTTGGTTTCTTTACTAGCATTGGATCTAGCCTAATTTCAGCAGCAGTAAAGCAGAATTTTAAAATAGAAGCAGGAAAGCTCACAAACCCTATATATTTGTCCCATCCAAACCCTATTCCACCACAATAATCACTTCCCATAAGCTCTAAAGAACCATGAGCTCTCCATCGTTCAACCTGCTCTGCGTAGCTGGGGATGATGCTCCTGCAGGCACCGCATGGCGCGAAAGCCGACATCAACTGTGACCAGGTCAAAAAGATTTGGCGCCATGTATGGCCTACTTCACCTTGGGATGGTTGCTTCCCCAGTGTTGCCCCGCGATTGAGGGCGTGATCAGCAAGGCAACCACTCGGGCCGATCGCCAGAGCGTTTGCCGTTGCATCACTGCCAAGAGAGACAGTAGTGACATTGCCAAAGCCCAAAGGCTTGGTGAAGCATGCCATGTTGGACTCACTTATTCCTTCGACTCCAAGTTCGATTGCTCCATGTAAATATCTCTCAACCGATCTTTTTCTCGCTGTTTATGTCACTTGAAACCCGTTTCTAATCTATTCTAGCCGGGTTTGTTTGTCTCTATGATACCTTAAGTTTACATTTTGTTTCCGGTTTAACGATCCTTTCATTTCATGTTGCCAAGATAATGTACATATGATACTATGATGAGCAGTTTCCTCCGATGCTGACGAATTTATTTTGCTGTTTTGCTTCTATTTCAGGGTGAAATAATACTGATTCAAGCTCGATGGAATGGGTGGTTGTATGCCCTGGCGTCTTTTCTTTTTCGATCTTTTCCCTTTTTTCTGAATAAAAGTTGAGTTTAACTACCTATTTAAAGAAGAATATGATTTCGGAAGCCTATTATCTATGCTTTTGCTCGATTGGGTGCCTGTTATTATCGCTGTTATCTATGTTGGAACACAGACCTTTAATCCTCACCCAAAATAAAGTAAATAACAGAGATATTGGTTCGGTGCATTACTACTGATGCATACGATAACATTCATCCTCTGTCGTTTCTCCTACTAAAAAAGCTAACCTTAGTATAAATATAGGAGACTTAAAACAAGAAATCCTCCAATCTTGTAACTAAATGGTGGCTCTGTTTAATAGAGCATATAAACTGATTTGCTTATAACTGAAATACTTTTTAGTGTTTGATAAGTGCTAAAAAACAATTTATTTTAAAAACTGAAGTTATTTTTGGAAAAAAATAAAAACTGGTCTCTCCCTCTTTTCAAAATAAGTCGATTTTGTTTATAAACACATTGCTGCCAAATAGAACCTAAATAGGACCATTGTGCTAAAACGAAGCAATTCTCCAATTTATTCTCGTTGATCGATCATAATTAAAGATATAATTCTATTAGAGACACAACAATAAAATATAAAACCAACTTGACTATTTCAACATTTACTTGTTCATAGCAAATTCGACTCATAATCCCCAATTTTTACGGTGTGTGGTGAACTTGATTGCCCATAACCTTACCTCCGTTACGCATTCAACACCCAGGAAATATGTTTGGAGTCACTACTACATGACATGATCATTAGCACCAATATTTTTTCACAATAGCACCGGTATTTTGGTCCCCAAAAATATTGAGGCGTAAGTATAGCTGTGTACTTAATGGTTACTGTAATAATGCATAATCCTGTAATAGGTGATTTTGTTGGTGTTTTACCAAACACAAACTATTTAAGTATAATTGGATTCGAGTAGTTGTGAACTCGGCACGTTAAAACAAGTTCAGTGGTGTGGAGTGCACACTTGTATAAACTATCTATGAGTTTACCATTGATAGGATAAGGATTAATTGCATTGATGATGACTAAAATGACTTGTCCTAGAATGAAGAAAGGTTATGTCATTTCATGAGGAAATGATGTGTCATTTCATGAGGAAAGGTTGTGTCATTCAGAATTTGTTCATAATAATTCTGATAACTACACGCTTTAGTGTAGAATGATGAAGTGTTGTGTCTTTTCACAACATTAGTTTTCTACAAATACATGCATTCGCATGCAGTGTTATGGTATACAAGAACAAAAAAAACACAACAGATAGAAACACAAAACACAAGTGAAATTCTCATAATTTTTCAAATATTAGTAGCAACCAAAACACAGGTAATCAAAGTATTCTCTTGATTCAAACCTAGAAAATGAGGGTTTCTCGATTGTTTTATCCTTTAAGGGAATTCATGTAACCCAAACTTGTAATAGGGTTGAATTACTCTTTAAGGAAAGCGTGTTCAACGCAACTCATATCGATATTCAAGAAATATTTTATCACAATGATCCAAGATTGATTATAGCATTGAATTGGAATAAGTATTACAACATTTACTCTAACAATCTAAAGACTAACATTGAACGTATTGGATGATGAGTTTGGTGGTGTATGTGGCGGATGCATGAACTGGATATTGGATGAGGGATGTTGCTTAAATCAAATTTGAGAAGGAAATAAGAAGTTTAGATGGAAGAAGGATAGATCGAAGCTCTTCCCATTTTTCTCAGTCATGGCTTTGTTATGTATGGATCTCCAAATTTGAATTCGCGAATCACTGAATTCAATAAAAGGTGAATGAATGTTGTCTTTAACATAATTGTGTATTTGCAAGGTTGCGTGTTCGTATCTATAGCTCTTTATCAATTTAAACTCTAATCAAGTCTAGTAAATGAATTAACTGGTGCATGAATTATTAGATGATGGAGAAAAAAATGGATGAAACGAAAAAGAGAAAAATAAAATAATAAAAAGGAATTAATCTTATTGCTTAATTGTTGATGCATGCAATATTGATTGGTTGCTTTGTGTGCCATGAAATAGTGAACATAATATATCGCTAAGACACATATGTGAGTGTGTGTTGAATATGTATATGGACATAAAAGTGATTGTTTCATATCAAAGTGGCTTCACCCTTCAGGGATGAAGAAATTTTATGCCTATGGTCTATATTTATTTGATTACTAAATTGTTTCAAGATCAAATAATTGTTTCCGAAAAATAGGACTTAACCATGTGTTTGTTGGTTGTCTTTAGTAGATAGGATTTTATGTGTGAATGAATGTTGTGGGTGCGGAATGTTAAATTCGTAATAATTGATCAAATTGTACATGTTTTCTTTATAAAAAAAGAGATGGTCAACTCTTGACAAGGGAATTAATATTTTTTGAAGCGTTGGTTTTCCGTTAAGGAACGGAAGCAAAATTAGTTTGCAAATGAATTTATGATGTTAATTGTTAATTGAAAGTTATTCCGATCTTATGAGCTATTATTGTCTAATAGTTGGGCACTACCTTTATTGAACAAAAATGTGAAAATTGAGAGCATGCGTATTCAATATGAACCATTTAAAATATGAACTGGTTTTGATTCTACGAATCATAAGGTTAAATTTGAAGCATAAGTTGGTTTAATTCTGCAAGAATGAACTGTTCTTCATTATAGAACAATGATTTTGAGAAAATACAATTCTTTCAAGATATAAATGGTTCGTATAAATTCATGAAACAAGAAATATGAAATTGTATGATGAAAGAAATGGTTATGTAAACTTCTTGTAAAGAGGCAGAATGGTTATGGAATTTGGTATATGAAATTCTGTTATGGCCTAAGCCGGTAGCTGGCTAAGACTTATAGTGAAGTGTATAATGGAAAATTTAGACACTCGGGCGCTAGGCATAGTGTGAATCATGAGTTTAATAACTCATGTGTGATTTCAGTTGATTTTGTAAGATATCAACACAATCTAGCGGAAGACTTGACCAAGTGACTAGTTAGGGACTTGATAAATGAGTTGGTGATCGGGATGTGTTTAAAGGCTATTTAAATCTTTGATAATGGGATACCCAATTTTGCTCTAATACGGCGTTAGAGTAACATTCAATGTGGAAGGCTTACTGTTTGAGATTGAAACATACGATTTCATATTCCGAATGTAATATGTTTGGACCTTCATGGAAGTTATGTTGAAGTTCTAACTTCTTAATGGATCCCTTGAAAAAGTACATTTGCAGGTGTACGATAAATGAGATTCACCTATATGATGTGTGAAGTGTAGTCGTTTCAATAAGTTCATGCTTGACTTTGTATACACTCATGAATGGATAGGGACACGCGGCTTATATAGTGTTGGTTTTAAGCTTTTGAGTTGTATTTGAACTTGTGTGTGGATTATCTTCAAGTGTTCAAATGGGTTGAAGGATTTAATCTTTAGAAACACCCTGATTCTCGAATATTTGGAATGTGTGATTCACTAGGTAAAAATTCATCTTCAAGACATTTTCATTTATGTACTTGTTTGGTTTAGTTGTTGTATTTTCCGAATCAAGGATAATACTTAAATGGGGGAGAATTGTTGGTGTTCTACGAAACACAAGCTATTTAAGTATAACTAGATTCGAGTAGTTGTAAACTCGAGAAGTTAAAACAAGTTCGGTGGGGTGGAGTGCACACTTGTATAAACTATCTACGAGTTTATAGTTAATAGGATAAGGGTTAATTGTATTGATGATGACTACATGACTTGTCCTAGAATGAGGAAATGTTGTGTCATTTTAGAATTTGTTCATAAAAATTCCAATAGCTATATGGTTTAGTGTAGAATGATGAAGTGTTGTCTCTTTTCACGACATTTGTTTCCTATAAATACAT
>JAUOBV010541113.1:0-17058 GCA_032360425.1 Rubia occidens | reverse complement strand
AAAGAAAACGTTAAATAGATTAGAAATATAGTCATGTACCTTTATTCTAAGTAAAAACAATATAATGTTACTCTTTCTTGAATAACTCAACAACATATTCTTTTTTTAGATTAAAGCAACAAGATAAACATTGATTGTAACAAAAAAATCATAGATTGCAACAAGACAATCAACCAAAGTTTTGAATAGGAATATTGTTGAAACTGGTTTAAAATCTTGAACAGTAAACCCTTCGAATTTTATTGAAAGAGAAACCTTCCCCTCATTTGTTTCCTTGGTCCCACTTTGAATGTAAAATTGTAAAAAATTCTCCGAGATAATAATTCTTGTTTCTTGTTGTGTATGATTATCCTCTCTCGAGGTAAAAAACCGATCAACAGTTCAAATTTATTTAAAAAGTGGGGTCATAAAAATTATTTTCTTGTTTGAAAATGATTTAAACAATTTTTTTCATTACACACGAGTCTAATTTAAATTTTTTTCATGATCGTAATTTTAAAAATTAGTTTTGAATGGTAGGGTTAAAAATTGAGACAACTGATAGTTATGTAAATGACATAATTATTAGTGCATTAAATCTTAGAGTCGTAGATTAAAAATTAAATATATAACATTAAAATAACAATAAAAAAATATTCTTAATCAAACAAATATTCCAAATTAAAATAAATTTATTTTTGTTCCACTCAATCGATAAAACATAAAACTAATATGATGACCCAATAGTGATACCTTGAACACTACTGGCCCTGAACCATCTAACAGCTCGAAGTAGATCGTGTCCCCAATCCTCAGTCAGTTGGTCCTCATGTTCCCCGACTAGGTCATGTGTCACTCTTTTCTGTGGCACCTCAATACAACAGAAGTCTTGACTTTTGGCAAGAGTGGTACGATGAGCCTTAGGATATACTAAATTATAAACCAAAAAAGTACGGTTAGTATATATGAAAGTAATTCAAAGAAAATGTTAAATAAAAATTAAAATAAATGTGCAACAGGTAGGACTTACCAATGTTGGAACTTGCCCAAAGTTCTGCAATATCAAGGTCCAGGTGAAATATGATGTGGTTTCACCAACGTAATATTGCGAGCGCTCCTCCTCTGAATCGTTTAAAATCTACATTGGTTAATGATATTATGACTAATTAAATAAGAATATAAGTAGCTGAATAAAATGAATGTAGCAAACTAAATGAAAAATGGGAGAGCAACTTTGGGAACTTTCGTTGTTAGCCATGATTCCTGTAATTCATAACACTTGTATGATATATCAATAAAATTGGTTCGAAGACGTCATTGGTTATATTGACCGGACGTAACCAAAGTGGCAGACAACGTCGATCAAAAATAGATTTATGAAAGGCACAAACGTCTGACATCGGCCTACAATCGGTGAAGTTGGCCATGTGTTGCATGTACATGTCAGTTCAAAATAGTGGCATGGCCAACATGTATGTGTGACATCACTCATCAGTCATTTAGACTGAATATGGTGACCGACAAAAAAATGAGTTCGCATTAAAAAATTTAAAGCAATATTAAACGTATATTAGCGAGGTAGGTAACCTCTAGGTTAAATCGATAGGAAAACCAAGACAGTTACGACATCCCATTCTTTAAAAAACCCAGCATAATTATGAATGAATGACATCGCGCAACAATCACATAAACTGAAGGTGAACTGATAGCCCACTTACGTCGCACAACAATCACATAAAACGAAGGTAAACTGAGAGCAGGCACAGCCAAAATTGCAGAAACCTAGAAAAATCATGCTTGGAAAATAGAAAATGTCACAAAATCGTCCAAAAACATACCAAAATATACAAAAACATAGTACCTAGGTTGACATATAAGAAAAGTTCACATTATAACTAATCCATAACAACTAGAAAATCAAAAATATACCAATACATTGGCACACCATAGATAGAATAATTTCAAGGGAAAAAAATACAAAAATGAAGGAATTGGAAGAACTAAAAAACTAGACCTTTGAGAAGAGAAGAGAAGATGAGGACTGTTAGAATTCGAGGGAAACTTGAAGGTGGATGTTTGAACTGATTCTAAGGTGGGCTCTACATATATAGACGTTATTGACACCATTGTTTTACACTCTTACGAATTCCACCTTGACATGTATGACGTTGCACGTCAATCAACCTTACCGAAAACTAACCAAACTATGACCGACATTGGCTAACCTGAATGTGGGACTAACAATTTCAGCCCACTAGCATAACAAATGAGCCCGTGTTTGACCAAAACAAATATAATTGACTTTCATAACAGTTAATGGTATATTATTAAAACTACATATTAAAATTTTAAAATGTACATGAAATTTATTAAGATCTATTTCGATTAGAAGCGATTTTGGCGCAACCAGTGAACTTTTACCTTTTGCATTTAGATCCCTCCAAGAAAGTGGGAGAAGTTGGAATGCAAAATTGGAGATACCATTATGTAATTCACATTGTCATGACCATATTGTTCTTTGGGCATCAACGAGTCAATTGAAGGCCCAAAATCTTCACGGGGAGTATATGACGACACTTTTCAAAAATTACACTATAGCCCAAACTTTGTTGAATGCTCCCTATGCTTCAGAATTCTGCACCAGAACATAAGTACAAATGTTTGATGTGGACATTGTGTGTACTGTCTAAGAGGGACGCAAATCGAGGTAGTGTGTGATCATTTTTATTAGTATTCCACTAATATCCTTATGATGAATGTTATGAGAACGATAATTTTCACCACATAGAATCACACAAAATTATATATTCTTGGTTTTTATGAATTAAAATTCCATCCATCAAATTTTATAAAGCGCTAGTACATGGTCTAAAGTAAATTGTAGATGATTACTTATAAGTAGACGAAGGTTAATCGGAAGAACTTGTGGAAGACTCCATTAGAGGAGGCCAGTTTCTTTATCAATCTCGGGGATATAAGTTCGACTAGGTATGGAAACGTTCCTTTCTCGGATGATCAAAATCGATTTTGGCGCAAACAGTGAACTTTTTACTTTTGCAGTTAGATCCCTCCAAGAAACTGGGAGAAGTCAAAATGTGAAATTAGAGATACCCTTACGTAGTTCACATTGTCATGACCATGTCATTCCGATTTGATTATTAACGGGTCAATGAGAGAGGTTGAAATCTTCACATGAAGTACTTGACGACACTTTTAGGAAATTGCACTATGACCCATTTATGTGACGTCGTAAGAACCTCGTTGGGAACTAAACTTCAACTGACTTTCTACCGAAGTCGGTTACCCTGAAAATTCTAGCGGGAACCAAAAAATTAAACTGAAAATTTAAGCAGAAAATTTCCCCAATCCAATTTCATCTTAATTTTAATCACTAACTATACCCATTTCACATCTCCAAAAAATTTCATCCAAACCCAACCCCCAAGATTATATCAATTCACACCATTGCAACAATTCAAGTGTTCAATTAAATTGATCATCTCAAACATCAACAAGTATTAAAGGATGGAGCATCTCTGGGTACAAATTAATTGAGGTAATTTTCCATCCATTCAATGTTCATTTTGCAATTTTATTAGTGATTTTCTATATGTTTTTTTTCATGGAACAAATATTGAATAAATTCATGAAGTATTATGATTGAATAGTGTTTGTGTTGTCAAAGTAATTCCATGTTTGTAAGTAGTGAGAAAAAAAGTTAGATTAGGGCTGATTGTGGACAATAATCACATTTTCGTAAGAACACATTTTGAATGTGACATGTCGGTCTTAGTCAATTAGCCCTTGTAATATGTTACCGAAGAATGACCAATGTCAGTTTGCACGTCATCATTTGCGACATCAATGTCCCATGTATGCGAGTTATGTTTTTCTGGTTGAGATTATTGTCGACTACATATAACTATATTATGTGTATTTCATTTAGAGACTGCCCATTTCTAACATAAATTTTGTTTCTTAAGGATAGGTTTTAATAGGACAAAAACAGTTATCAATGGACTTTCAGCATGTAGATGGATGAACTTGTCATTCACTAGTCGCCCTGACAGTGCTAATGTCATACAACATAGCAAATGGAGGTTCAATACCAATAAGATTTCAATTTCATACCAATCTTATGTATTTTAAAAGATTGTAACATATATTTGTAATATATGTGATAGTTGATTGGGTTTTATCATGTGATTATATTCCGCATTAATTGAACAACAATTGATTGTTGTGTGACGTTTAACTATTTCATGATTTATCAAATGCTAGATATCATGTGATGGCTACCGAAGAATGATTTTTGTGTGTCATTAAATATAAAATACTATAATATTGTATGAGAATCGATGTCTCCTCGATGAACAAGCGACGTCAAACACACCGGTATAACGAGGACGCCTTACCGGCATTGCCCAAACCAATGTCGGTACATTGTGTGTGACATCAGCCTTTCAAAACGACGTCGTATTGGTCATAATTCCACGTCAGCATTCACAGACATGATTGCCCCACAACGGGCGATGTCGGTTACTAGCATCTGTGACTTTGCTTTCATTTAAACAGACATCGACATGAACGAAAATGCAGCAATGGTCTCCCATCATCTGCCTTCTTGTTATGATCGACGTCGATCACAATACCTATCATCGTTGGTCCAAAACCGAGGTAAAAGGTACTTTTTACTATGTCATTATTTACCTTGGCTTTTTTGAGACTAAAAACCACAGTAAAAAATCCTGTAGAACCGAGGTAAAAGGTTATGTTTATTGTAGTGTCATCAAATCCTCTACACTTGGTCATATATCCATTCTTGAGTAAGAACAAATAAAGTCCAAGTTGGTTTCCTAGAGCCTATAACACAATTGCCTCATAGTATTCGAGAACTCCCCAAAATCCAAATAAAAAGGATCATCATCCCTCATATTCTGACCTAAAGTGGCAAAATGATCCTTCATTTTTTTTAATTTTTTTTTCAAATTCTCTCATTTGGCCTATGAGCCCTCTAAAACTTTTCATCCTATAGCCTTTTGTTTCTTTCAATCCTTACACCTCCCATTTTACCTCAAGATTTAGGCCTCTCATATTTCATAGGTCGCTTTTTCATATTTTTTACCGATGTGAGCTCCCCAATTTTGCCTAAATTTCCCTTTCATGTTTTCAACTTAGCATGATTATCTTTATTCCTTTTTTAAATGTTTTTAAAATTTTGATATTTTTTTCTATAAAAATACTTCCGAAGAAGTTTCTTACAACATCTAAAATAAACAAACATTTAATCATAAGTATCATCTAATTCCCCTCCCTCCACACTTAAAGCTTGCACTGTACTCAATGCATAGAAACGTTCTAGAACACATGTCAAGAAGATGGAAGGAAAGAATACTCACAATAAGGACTGAACACCAAAAACACGCTTGGTTGCACAATAATAAGATCTAATGAACATACTACAAATACCACCATATACTCTACCCATAACCTTTATCACTTTGAGTCCAACCACAACCACTATCATGCACAACAAGTTGAATAGAGGATTGAATCACAATAACACAAAGAGATACCTCATCAATTTTGAAGTGTGTGCTTCAAGTGGTCTATAGGTACATAGGCCGGGATGGTGTTTGGGGATAGTGGGGGAATCAGGTAATTTGGAGATGAGAGAAAGTTGTCTAAGTATCGCTAACCATGAACATCTACAATATGGTCCGCGAGATGGTTTGTTCCTAGCCCTTTTTGCTCATTTTTCTTCCTTGCTTCCATTTCTCCAAAACCTTACACTTCCTACAAATCAATCATGCAAACCAAGGGTAATATTTTTTTCAAGACAAAAAATTGAATAAAACATACAAAAATAATCAATATGTACAATGCAAAGAAAAGCATATTAACCTGATTTAATGCTTATGTTGTCTCCCTAGAAGTTCCATATTTTTAAGGTCATCAACACAGCCCTAATGTCATCCATATGGTGAAGGTTTGAAACCCATCACCATAGGCATCCAAAAATTAAGAGCTTGAGTTAGAGTTCCTCCAAAAGGAGAATATTTTGACGGTGGAGTTTACCTCAAGGGAGATAAGTGATTTGGAAGTTTGGCATCTTCATTTGGCTTCCCTTTTGTTTCCTATAAGATTTTCAAAAATGGAGGTGATTTGGATGTAGCGCCCAACTTTTGGATGATTGCCTTCTTCTATTCTTCATGCTCAACATCAACTCCTTTGTGAGACTCTTCTTTAGCTTCTTGGACTACCTCGAGCACCAAGGTAGTAGCATTCGTATTTGGCCCCCGTCTTGATTCCAGTTGGCATCAAATTTTAACCTCCTCTAAGTAGTAAACTGATAGTGTTAATTTCTCAACTCGAGCCTCCAAGCTCTTGGAGAGACTCATTACTCTCGGTCAAGGTTGACACACCTTGCAAAAGCTCCTCCTTTAATATGCTATAAATCACATTTCGTCCTTCACTTAGGGGAATATCATTAAAGGGTGAAGGTCATTCATTTTGCTCTCGTTGTTCATCTCACGGTGCATCTCCATATCCCAAATCAAGAGTACCCATCCACTCCTGATTAAAGGAACAGTAATAGGGGTACCACACTTTAGCACTTCGACCTTCGGAACCAACAACTCCCACTTCATAGCACTCCTCACTCAACCAATATCAAGACTCTATAGGATGATCGGAATGAAAAATCCTGCATAATCTTGCTCGTTGATCCTCTCTCCTCGTAATGATTTTCCTCAATATTAAAATTTTCATTTTGTTTTTAAAAAAAATTGGGATCGTAGTGCAAGGATTCTCATTAAGAAACACCAAATACTCGAGCAATACCTACTTCAAACAAAAACAAAACAAAAGTCATACAAAATTCAGAATCGTAATGCAAGGATCCTCGGTGGAAACACCAAAGAAATTAAGCAAAAACTGCTCCTAAAAAACAAACACATCCAAACAAAAACAAAAGACTACGCTAACTATCAGCTAAACTATACCTTCATCCCCGACAGTGGCGGCGAAATTTGATAGGCACTTCAATGTCGTTAAAACCAGAGCATCTATCAAGGATGAGAATTCTAAGTTTCTTCCCTATTACTACTAACTACTAGAGAGTAGATAGTGATAATTGGAGGTCGTCCACGGGAAAATGGGTTCAAAATATAGTTTACTTAGTAAAACAACACACACAAGCATCACAAAGTTTGTGCTCATAGAGGGGGGGAGTTGTTAGAGTGAGAATTTACCAACTATAAGTATAATAATGATAATTAACTAACTAGCATGCGAGACTAACGAAAGTGTGTATATGTAACAATAAGGATACTTGGGGCATTTGCTTCACATGTTTAGTATATGAATTTGAATGCCGATTCTTATTCACGTAGTCAAGGATGTTCTATTATAATGATCGATCACACCTTGTGGGGATCTTGAATCATCCGTTCAACCACGCAACTGTCACTTCAACAAGTCCATCTCCTCAACATCTCTCATCTCCCTTCGGTTTAGCTAGCGGTGTGTGACCCGATGCCACCACTAGACCTTACTTCTAAGGTTAATAAACCCGACAACGCATAGTAAATTAAACTCAGGAGTAACATGACACCCTGGCATGCAACATGAATATCAATTTGCTAGTTCTCTTTTGCCTTCTTATATGATTAGTATCTCATTGTTTCCCTGTAGGATTTTATCGACCCAAGAGCCACAAATTAAATACATGGCCATCAAAATTACTCTATGACCGCAACATGATCCAAAGTTACAGACCTAATCGCCCATAACTCACGCATTGACCTTTAAACTAACCCAATTTTATATATAATCCTAATATAACTCACAAATCAAAAATTATGTCTAGTTGTCACTCTGAAACACAACCTTCACATTATCCATTGACCAAATCGACAAAAGATTAAATCTTTCCAGTTTCATTCCCTATTCTAGAGCTAAGTCATGGCATAATCCTCTTACGTCACAATCTTAATCATGCAATAATCATAAACATTAAACAAAAGAAATAATGATAATCAAAGAATGGAATAAGAGAAATCTTATGATCTTAAATTATAGAGTAAATATGTTTAGCAAATGCTCCAAACATAAATCTACACCAATGAATGAAAACCCATAACATAGAAACAAGAATTCAAGAAAAATATGAAAGAAATAAGAAAACCTAATGAAAAACTAGAGTTTTGGTGGGGGGGGGGGAGTTGGGCTCAAATGAAAATGAGGAAAATTAAGGCTATTTATAGTTGGAAGAGAGGTAGAGGGAGGGAAGTCAGCTGGTCAAATCATAGTCAAAAGGGACTGGCACAGTCTGTGCCTTAGGTTTCTAGAATGGTCAATGCCTGGAAATATGACTCGTGTCTAAGGCTTCGGTACGGGCCATGAAGAATTGCAAAGTCCGTTCCCTGGGCGTTGAATTTGGCTTTGCGAAAAATTATGAAAAATATGGTATGTTCCGAAAAATGCAATCCGTGCTTTTCAGTATGACTTTATCCTCGAACTTCTTTTCACCTCTCCGGATGAACTGTTGATCCTTTTCAAGAGTCTTGTAGGAATTTTTATAGTACCCGTGGAGACAAATCCAAATATGCTATCCATGGAAACCAATTTATCCCAGATTATTGTCAAAACCCGACATCATAACTCGGACGATTCTTCACCCACTTCTTTTTCCTTCTTTTCACTCATACTTCAAAATATCTTCTTCCACTTTGGAATTGGCATTCAATCTAAAACCATCCTCGCGAATGGCCTTCTCCGATGATTTAATCTCCCCTAAGTAAACGAAATATTCTATTTGATCTAATCATGGAGGAAACTAAAGTAGGAAACTAAATGCTTTCAAAATAGGAAAGTTAGGTGAATAATCACACAAATCGATTCTAACCCCCTATGCGGTAGACATCCAATTTTCTAACTAACAAGAGACAAACCTAACAAAAGTCAGCATAAATTGTGTTGATAAGATAGCATATTTGTGTATCATCAGACCCTTTATCATGGTTCCAACCGTATCATTGTATGCAATGGTTCTTAACTCGCTATTACTCGTATTGGTGATTCTCTTATTTCTAAGTCTATATTGCTCTAGGAGTGCTTATTGTGCCTGATATGACTAAAACTTGGCTTTCGGTTAGCAAGTTAACTCAGTATTCAAACTCGGTTTTTTTCTTTGATGATCACTCATTTACTATTTTGTATAAAATAATTAGGAAAACTTTGGATCATGGTCATAATGAAAAAAAAACTCTATGTTTTAGACTATAATGTGGCTGCCTTATTTTCTAACTTGGAAACAAATAAGTCACATGTATCTTTTGAAACCTGGCATGCTAGGCTTTGTTATGTACTACACTCTCTTATTTCCGCTTTGCGTGCTTCTAATTCCTTATCAATCTAATCGGTTTTTCCTAAACCTACCTCGTGTGATGCATATGAAAATATTAAGGGGAATTTTTTTAATCTTTTCATGTAAGTGATAAACGTGCTGCCAGGGTCCTTGATACAATTCATTGGGATTTATGGGGGCTCTCTTATGTTTTATCAGCCAATGGCTTCTCTTACTATGCCATTTTCCTTGATGATCATTCTTAGTTCTCGTAGTTTAACCCACTACGCTGTAACTATTACTTTTTGATGCAGGGCGCATGACGGCGAAAATTGAAGAAGCAAAGGATCACCGTAAAGTTTCGATACGATTTAAATGTAACTTTTGCGCTCGAAGTCAGAATCAGAGAAGGTCGGATGCGTTGGAACCATCTCAACAAGTAGATCAAATTCCAAGATAAAGGAAGGTTTTGGAGTCCGTTTCACCATTCAAGGTCGTTTAAGGCCTCAAAACGTTAATTTATTATTTTTTGAGTGTTTTCTGATTATTTTTTTTGAAATTAATTCTGAATTTCCTTATTTATTATTTTAGGGTTTCATTATATTAATTAAATACTTCTTGTATTATTCGGATATTTTTATCATTCATAATAATATTTTATTCGAGATTATATTCTCTCTGTTGGATTCCAGAACCAAAACGTAGGGTTTGTACTTGCAAACCTAATTGTTCTTCAAAATTCATGCTTGCGGATCTCTTTTGATATTCTGACTACGTCAATGTTTATCATTACTTTCAGGCCTTTGTGGAAAAATATTTCTCTTCCACCATTTCTCTAGTTCCCAATGTCAACACCATTCTCTAGGGGTAAAAAATACGGAAGGAAAAGAGCAAGAAAAATATAGCGGGGTTACCTGAGATGCAAGGAAAATGGGCATGGTCGAAGCACAAGAGTAGCGACGAGCGAAACAGGAGAAAAGATGAAAGACTTGAGTAGGTGGGTAATGAAGCAGGGGTAGACAAATAGTAATAAATTAAAAGGGCAATCGACAAAATGATTGTTATAGCTCTCGGGAAGATGCAAATTTTACCCGCTGGCACACGATACTTGAAAAAGGTGGGGCACGTGTAGAGGGGTTACCTGAGATACAATGCAATTGGGCACAATCGAAGCAAAAGAGTTATGACGAGCAAACTCGAGAAAAGAAAAAAATGAAAGACTTGAGTAGGTGGGTAATGAAGCTGAGGTAGACAAATAGTAAAAAAAAAAAATTAAAAACTGTCGAAAAAATGATTGTTACAGTTCTCGGGAAGATGCAAATTTTACCCATTAGCACACAGTACCTGAAAAAGGTAGGGCACGTAGCATCGAGCTGAAATGGTTGAGATTACCTCTACATGTCTAGTTTTTAATTCGAAAATTCCACCCGCATTTCCTCCTATAAAAGAGGCAGATGAAAATTTGAACTAGCTATCCATGGCCTGATGAAACAAGACCATGAAGATGTCCCACTACCACAGAAACAGCCTCTAACACCAATTTTTTGGCACCGGTATTTGAAAATCGGTGCCCCAAATTTTTTTAGCACTGGTTCTTCAATTTAGCACCGATTTTCTGAGAATCGGTGTTAATTTTTTAAGAAACCCGTGCTAATTAGCACCGATTTTAAAAATATCGGTGATAATTAAAAACCGGTGCTAAAATAGCACCAGTTTCTTGAAAATCGGTGTTAATTTTTTTTAAATGGTGCTAATTAAAAACCGGTGAAAAAATTTTAAAATTTAATTTTCCCGCCAAAAAAACCAAAAAAATTGTCAAAATTTAGCACCGATTTTCAAAAAACTGTGCTAATTTAAAAAATCGGTGCTAAATTTTTTAAAAGTCCATCTTCCTGGCAAAAAATTTGCCAAAATTTATCACCAGTTTTTTGAAAACCGGTGCTAAAAAAATTAAAATTCAATCTGCCACAAATTTTTAAAAAATTTGCCAAAATTTTAAAGTTAAATTTTCCCGCACAAAATTTCTAAATAATTCATTAAAAAGTTTAAAATTGTTGGCAAAAATGTCATGAGATGGGCGTAGTTGCGCGCAGCCGTTCTAAACTAAATTATTTTTTCTTAACTTTCAAAATCGTTCACTTTCTTTGTTGACTTTAACTGTAACTAGTTTGATTTAAATTAATCAACGATCAACCTTTATTGACATAATATAAATAAGAATATAAATATTTGAATAACAAAAATCATGTATTTTGGAGCAATGGATATTGGGGAGACACAATTTTGGGCCACAGTATAATTTTCCAAAATTGTGTACATCAATGTTGAATTTCGAGACCCTTCCATTCATCCATACATGCCCAAATTGCAAACTCACAATCGTATATTATTCAATTAAATTTTGGCATCACCAATTTTTTTGATTCGACAATTTCAAATTTCTTGGAGGGATCTAAGTACAAAAAGTAAAAACTTCACTCATAATTCCAAAATGAAATCAGCTCGAACGTGGTGCTTCCTTATACACCCCCATTTTATATTTCAAATCCATAATGGAATATTTATTATCGATCGAGCACAAGAACATATCCGTCATCCTTTTTGATTTCTCTCTCTTACTTCTATGTAATCAACTCTAAATTACTTTATAACATTTACTACCGTTTTCCCACAATTCACCAAAAAAAAATAGCCCATCTACAGAAATCGGACTCAATTTATAATAATCACCAAACTCTAATAAAATTGTTATGCGCAATTGATCGAACAACGTACAAAAATAGACAGCAATGATATAATTTCCCTCTGTTACAGTTGTTAAGTAGGAGGGGTCGATTCTTATGAATTTTGATGCATCACGAACTTATCTTAACTTGAAACAATGTGAACTCTAGTTGTAAGGCTTTGGTGTGGACTTGGATGCATGTATATATCCTAAAATTAGAAAAGGGCCAAGAAAATGCAGCTTGATAGTTGGAACTTTAAATAAGCATTAAATAGAAGGTGGCAAATTTTAGGAGATAAGGTCTCCCTTCGGTTTATGAAAAGACCAATATACTTTCTAGCATATACCGTAGGAATGGCAATAGAACGAATTTTACGGGAGGTCCGTCTCGCATGATTGCATCTATTCTAATAGGATGAGCATTTAGGTAGTTTTGATGGGGTTAGAGCGTTTGAGGATATGGAATTGATACCTGTCATGAGTAGTGGGTTGGGTTTGGATATCAGCTTACACTCGCCCCACCCCCACCCCACCCCACCCCCACTAGATATGCTATATACTCAAAAAAATTATAATAAACTATTAATTATCTATAATGAACATATCCTACCTATAATATTTCATGTAAACACTCATTGAAATTTTAATATAAGAATTAGTATATTAAAGCAAATTTTAGATGTTTTTAGAGATATAGACGTGGTGAGAACAATGGGTTTGAAGTGGGTAGGGAGACCCAATGGGGTGATGAGGAAGAGATGTATTTTACATAATACCTTATAGGGCGGATGGATTTTAATATTGTACCCGCCATGAGTGATGGGGCGGGTATAGGTATGAAAATTTTAGCTAAGCATGGGTGATATGAATCTGTAGGAGATATTTTGTGAATATCTTCTGCAATATTCTGTGTATATCTTGTACCTTATATAAAATCATTTTCCTGAGAACCCCAAAATTTTCCTCCAAAATATAATCGAAGTTGTCGCCGCCCACCTTTCTCCGACCGCTGCCGCCGTGCTCAACACCGTCGTTGCCACTTCATCCAGTTGAAATGCATTGTCGCCGTCTCCACGCATCGTCGCGTCCGTTCTTCGATGTCCACAGGCACTGCCACCACTGCCACTCACAATCCACCACTACCGGCCGATGGATTTTTACAACCATGTTGAGATTGAAAACTTCAACGTCATCCTTGTCGTCTTCGATCTGCCTCAGCCCGTCGTCAATGCCGTCGGGCCCTCCGCCAGCTGCTGCTCGGCGCCGATGGTTCGGCCTCTTCTGATCTTCGGCGTCATGTTGGAGATTCTGCCACCTTGTCTACCTCTCATCCTTACCATGATCATCCATCAGATCACACAGGTTTTCTTATCTCTTATGTGATCTTGAAGGGTGATAATTATAATGACTGGAGTACTGTTATTTGTAATGCATTTAATTCCAAGAGAAATCTTGGTTTTCTTGATGGCTCTATCACCAAGTCATTACCTGGTGAACCTTTTTTTGATGATATGAGTAGTGTGAATTCTATGCTTGTTGGTTTGATCATTCAGACTATTGATCCATCCATTCGTTCTGTTATCACTTATTATGCCTCGATTAAGGTGCTTTAGGATGATCTTCAGCAGCATTTTTCAGTTGGGAATGGCCCACGTATGTGTCAGACTCGTGCGGACATTTATAATTGTCGTCAGAACGTTCAAGCCATTGCTACCTAATTTGGTAAATCCAAGAAGTTGTGGGACGATATGTTCATTTACATGCATCTACGGAAAGCATGTCTTGCCCAGATGATGTTGTTGTGCAAGCTTAACGTGAAAAGGAGATGGTTCATCAATTTCTCATCGGTCTAGATGATAGCCATGTTACTCTTCGCTCATATATTCTTGCACAAGATCCATTCCCTCGTTCAACAAGGTTTACCCGTCGTTTCTCAGGTTGAGTGCCAGAAGACTGTCATCAATGCCCATGATTCTGTTAATTGTCGCCATTAATTGTCGTAGTCTCACTTGCACTCATTGTAGCCGTAACGGTCATGATGTCACAACTTGTTTCCAAATTATTGGATACCCAGATTGGTTCACAGAGGATCGACCACCTGGATCGGGTCCGAAGGCTTCCGCAAATCCCAAGGCTTGCACCCCACCTGGCGCACCATTCGTCAGAGTTCCCCAGCCCCTGGCTGCCGCAATTTCTTATTGTGAGCTGTTGTGGCTTAAATATTTTCTTTGATAATTGGGAGTTGGCCATCCTACTCCTATGCGTATATAATGTGATAGCTAAGCAATCCTTCATATTGCAGTCAATCCTGTGTTTCATGAGAGAACCAAGTACATAGAGATTGAGTGTCATTTTGTTCGTGATTTGATCCAGCCTGGTGACGTTTTTACTCATCATATTCGTACTTCCAATTAATCGGATGATCTGTTTACTAAGGCACTTGGACAACAGGCGTTTCAGAGTTTACTTGGCAAGTTGGGCATTCCGGATCCTCATACTCCAAGTTGAGGAAGAGTGTAGGAAATATTTTGTGAATATCTTCTGCAATTATGTATATATTATACCCTAGATAGAATCATTTTCCATTTTTGATAATGTATATGCTGCTTATATATTGTACCATTGTACCATCAATAAAATCTAATGTTCATATTTTACAGAATCCTTTACGAAGACTCTATTTGTGGAATGACTAGAAGCACTTGTCAACGGGTTAATCGAAGCACCTTTTTAACTAAAGAAGACACAACCAAAATCCTTTGAAGAACAAAACTTAAAATTCAGTAACACAAGGCCTATTCCACGAGCTAAGCCCTACTTGCACCAAATTAACACAAAAAATCCTACGTTCTAAGCATTAATCTTTAATGGAATAAACCTAACGATTTAAACGCTTAATTAGCCAAGAGTATGAACTCAAATTCTGAAATATATAATTGATAAAAGTGTAATTAAAATGTTATAAATCATCCTCTATTTAAAGTAAATGAGTTCGGTCAACACAAACAAAAATAACATGTTTTGGTAACTCCTGTCAAAAACTGGAATAACTTATGACAGTTTTAAGAAGGTAAAACCATATCAAACTAAACTTCCTAATTTAGACCTAAATATGACCGAATTCATCCAAGGAAATCAATCCTAATATTGGCTAAATTCTTGAATTAATCTACCTAATCTAAATCTACCAAATCTAATCCAATTAGAACTAGTCTTACCATTTCTAATCAAACAGAACTAAATATTCTAAATCTAAATGAGGCATGGCTGAATTTGAACTCTTCTAAGCCAATCTGTCTAAGTTTCATGGCCTTATTTTAAAATAAAACTATTTTAAGAAAGTAGTTCAATTGTTGTTGAATAAGCCCACAAAATGAAGGTCTAGCTAGTTCTTTTAAGACGCTTGACTAATCATCATCTTCATGACTTTAATTCTTGGAAATAAGAGTGACATGAATCCAACATATCTCCCTGGTATTCTCTGGATCTTCATCATGAATCTTTTTAGTCAAAGCATTCAATGTTGCATCTCTAACTTTCTAAGTTTCTTTCTTGGCCTAGTCATAGGACCAACCATATCACTTAGAGAATAACGAAGTAATGGAATACTAGTTTGCATTTGGTACCATGGGAGACTCGGAATACTAAGGATGAAATGCGTGGTATGCTTTTGATTTTGCCTTATTGTCCGTTAACCGCCATCGCAATATTTTAGTGATTTAATAATGTTTACATTATATTGTTCCTCGAGTATAGGACACCGACATTGACCATCATTCTTCCCTAAAAATCCAATAAACAAAAGCCTTGTGGAAGTTGGGTTAGCAACTAAAAGACGTCGGAGGTTAAAAACCTTGATCCTCGATTCTCAAGCAAGTATTGGAGATACAAGGCATCAGCATCTCTATTAGAAGTAACTTCATACCATTTGTTCTTGTTCATCTACCACGACCTAATTTCCAATGCACTTTATTAGGTATTAGCGTTATTGTTGAAGATAGTACTTTAATATTTTAGTACTTTAAAATAACCATGGCAGACCATTCCTCCATGGAACTGAAGAAACGGTGGCAATTAGAAAAGTGTCGTTGAGTGACACAGGCGGTTCAACGGAAGTGCCGGGAACAGTGGTTTAGAAATGCAGTCCATTGAACACTTTCACCGCCATTAATGTCTTTGTCCTGCACTAGTGTGCTTTTCCTTTTCATTTTTTAAAGATCAAAGTCCAACCATTGAAAAATTATTATCCAATGTCATTGTCATAAATCAAAATCCAAACCACTTGCCTCCCCTCCCCTTCTTCCCATCTCCCCCTCGTCATAGGACCCCATCCACCACCATCACCATCTAACACCACTAAGACTCCGTCAATCAGATCCTCCATCAGGTTTGGTGACATCTGGAATCTGGGTGATAAAAGCATCATCATCATCATCATGCTGGTGTTTATAATGATGATTATCTTCATATGAGACTTCGATGTCAGGCTCATGATGAGGAAAATGTTGGGATCGCTGCAGTACACACAAAATTGCACACCGTAAAACCGTTGGAATCAAAACATTATAAAGTGAATTGTATATAAATTTAATGTGTGAATGAGGCTCTTCAATGGTGAATGTGCAGCAAGCGGTTGTTATGGGGTGTGTGAGAGAGGTGGTTGTGGGTTAGTGTGTGAAGTGGTGTAGGTGGGTCTACTGGACGAGCGGGTCGTGGTGTTGAGTCGGTTGGACGATTGGTAGTGATGGTGTGTTGTATGAGGGAAGTGGTTGGGGGTTTGTGTGTGAGGTTGTGGTGGTGGTAAAAATAAAGAATGATTTGAAGTTTTGTGTTTGTGGAAGTATAGTATTATAATGGTGTGTTTGAAGCGGGTGACGGTGTTGTTTTGTGTTAGTGGTAGTGTGTGATGAAGGAGTTAGGGGTGGTGCCATGAATATGTGGTGCTCTGACAATGAAAGAAAGATGAAAAGGGAAAAAAGTTAGGGATATATACAATTATAACCCT
>JAUOBV010540025.1:0-17065 GCA_032360425.1 Rubia occidens | reverse complement strand
AACTATAAAAGTATCGGGATGCTATTGAGAGTACCTGATCAACAGATGCCAGAGCGCATTTACAAAGAAGTTCCTCTTAGCAATCAATCACGCCTTCAGCCACAACATTGCTTACTTTAAGCGGCAGCTCTGATGAAGCTCTGCAATTCGTCGCTGCATCCAGTAGAAGTAGCAGGGGAAACAATGAGGAGCTGTAAAATGAGGAACGTGAATTAGAGTTAGAAAATGACAGGGAAGGACATGACCGGAATTTTTAAAAAATAAGGCGAAGTAACGTACTCAAAGAAAGGCTGGAGAGCATGCTGCGGCGACCGGCGGAGGAGGCCGAGGAACTGAGAGGGGACGGAACTATGAGACGTTGTTACGCTAGGGTTTTGGTGGAGTTGCAGGAGCTGTAAACAAAAGTTTTTAAGCTGAGGGAATACGGTTCCGCTGGAGAAATCGTTTCCGCCGCCGGCGTCAAAATTGACCTCAACGGCGTCGAGTTTTTCCATCTGCTTCTAGACGGCGATGAATTTTTCAGAATGAAAAATCATCCTGAGAAACTTTTTGTTTTTCAAGAACCGGGCTTTTAAAGGCTTTCTTCCTCTTCTTTTTATTCAAAACTTAATAATTTGAAATTTTTATGCATTTCAATTTTTAACAAAGGCAAAGTCTTGGGAAATACCGTCTTTCGAAAGATGGATTTAATTAGAATAATAAAAGGTAAAAGGTCTTAGTTTCAATATTAAAATTTTATCATTCAACGTGTAGTAGTTATAAATTTTATATCATGAAAAATTTATTTTCATTTTTCTAATTTGCTCTTTAAACTTTGATATTTCTTGATGACTTACGGAAATACCGTATTTCAAGTGACACCTACGTGTCTCCACCTATTATCAAAATACCATATTTCGCTATGTCAAATATGTATAGATTTTTTATGTTCACTTATAAAAAAATAATTTTAATTTAATAATAAAGATGATATCATTCAAAACAAATTTTTAAATATAGTGTAATATTTTTGAGATATTTTAATATAATTTAAAATCAACAGTGTGTGCAATTCTGAGATGTAACAAAAAGTCTTACTTATCAAATTGATAAATTATTATTTCATTTTCAATCCAATCAATATTCCGTGCATCGACACGGGTGTTATCTAGTTTGTGTATAAAATACATCCAATCAGCTATCTACCCCTTAGGAATTTTCAGAATTTCAAAACAATCCTCACCAAGTTAGACAAGATGATGGCTGAATTTATATAGGAGGAGAATAAGGAAACTATAAGGATCATTGGAAATCATGGAATAAAATATGCAAGGCAAAAGAGGATGGGGTCTGGAAATCAATGGAAGGAATGAACAAAGCACTTCTAGGTAAACATGTTTGGTCTATCACAAAGGGAAGTTGCTCATTATTGAAAAGAGTGTATAAGTAAAAATACATAAGAAGAAATAACTTCCTTACAATGTTTTCAAGAGGATCAGATTAGTGGGGATGGAAATCCATAGTATGGCAAGAGAAGTAATTAAGGACAATCTGGCATGGCAGATCCTAATGGAAGACAGGTTAAAATCACTAATTAGTGGATACCAAACATATCTAGGCCCTTAATATAACAGTATGTTATTAGTGAAAATACAGATTTGATGATTTCTGATCTCATTGACCAATGGAACCAATGAAGAATGTCGTTGATCCACACTATCTTTCCGCAAGACATAATACCAAACATTTTGGCTATTCGTACTCAAAAGGATTTGGTGGAGTCTAATACACCTATTAGGAAGCCATATACGGATGGCACATTCAAAAAAACGTATCATCTGATCATGAAAGAACTTGGACTGAATCAGGATCTAGTTTCTTCTATCATGAAGAGTTTTTGGAAACTTGTATGGAATCTTAAAGTTTCACACAAATTGAAAGTTTTTATTTGGAGAATGTCATTGGGTTGGATAGGGATGAGCATGGGTCAGGATCCAGTGCACTAGGGATGAACATGGGTCCAGGACTCAACCCAAACCCATGGGGTCTATGCCCATTGGGTCGGGTATGGGTATAAGAACATTAGACTCATCGGGTCCGAGTCCGAGATCGGGTCTAGAATTTTAAAAATGGGTCTGGGTCCAGGTCTAAAATACTAAGACTCAGATCTGACCCCCACACACACATATATTATTTAAACATAGATTCTAAATCAATTTTATATTCTCTCTCCTTTTTCGGATGGCCGCCGGAAATACTTTCTACAACCATCCACATCCTATTCTTTTTAACATCACATCTAATGGTAATAATTTTAATATTACGATTGATTGGATTGGGAGCCTGGGATTGCATTGATATATATTATTCGATAAGATTTGGGCAGATATTACCGTAGGTTTATCTCTCACAAAGAAAAGTATTGTTTCACATAGTTCATTGGAACCGTTACGTAATGTTGGATTATTAATTCTTAAGTAGAGTATTGTTGGATAAGATTTTGTTAGACATAAACCTTCAAAAGAAAATAGTAGTTTATCCACGTAGTTAAAACCTTCTGTAATAAAAAAAGTATATTTCATCACTAATATTGTATTCTTCGACCTGGAAAGTTGTAATACCTAGATATTGTTGATTATAAAGTTATCTTAGTCTTAGAAATAAAATTAGTATATTATATGTTGGGTTAGATTATGTTATAGAAAATTTCAAACATACTATAAATCTATAACACTATGATAGTTTCATATATAATTCACTACATAATATTGGATACTTCGGTTGGATTAGATTACGTGTCTATTGATTATAAACTTGTTTTAGTTTTAAAAATGATTGGTATATTATACATTAGGTAAGATTTTTGTTAAATATTCTTATGAATAAATTTTCAAACTTTGTATAGGTATGATATTTCCATATAGAGTTCAGGTAAAGTCAGTAAAATTTTAATATTTCCATATGTAGTTCATGAGGGATTTTTTATTTTTCATATTGGATTGTAATACATTATATATGCATATAAACGGTAGATGGTAAGATTTTATTAAATATAAATGGAATCATTTTAAATGTCATATAGACTCTAACATTATTTTTTATATATATAAACGGGATACATTTGAAAAATAATATAATATTATTTTTAATTGATGATTGTTTAATTTTGAATATATTCATTGATTGGGTTACTGTATTATATTTTATCAGGCTACATATATACACAATAGTATATCAGGTTAGAGTTCTACTTCGCTACAAATGTATATCATAATTTCAAGTATTAATTTTTTTTGTAGTTATTTGTGAACATGTTTCAATTTGATAGAAAATTTCAATATTTATTGAGGGCGAGATATCTGTTTCTAGAAAAGAGTCTAATACTAGAAAGTCGGATGAAGATGATGGATTTATATACATTGGAGATGATGATGCCAATCAATCTATTAATCCAAGCACAATTTATTTTTTGAAAATAATCATTCATAGGTGCTGGGAAAAATGTCCAACGGCGATTACAATAAGTGGAATTGATATCTAACTTAACTAGCGTCAAGTAATAACTAATCTATTGCAAGGATATCTAAATTACATGTCAACCAGACTGGTCGTCTATACTATTACTTATCAGAAATCCAATAAAAAACTTTAACATTGCCCTTGGGGATAATAACTCGCTTCCCACGAAAACCATGACCACTTGGCAGAGAGGAGCGTATCATGCATTAATATCACTGCGCCAAATAGGGATCTTCTACAACTGTAATACCACTTGATCCAACGACGATCTATGTTGTCCAAACTGTAAACACCTTAAAAAACACAGATTTGGCGAACCCAAATTAACGAAAACCCAAAATAAAACCACAAACCAAATTGTGAACACACGGTCTGTACAAGAATATCGAGAACAAAACATCAACATCAACATGAACAACTAAATCGAATTATCATCATGAACACAATGATCTAATCGGTCAGATCGAAGAACAAAACTAATTTGTGGAGATAAATTTCACACTTATTCAATAGCAAAAACATTAATTAAAATAAATTATTGTTCACCATCTCTTCTAATGGGAAGATTAATTAAAATAAATTACAGATTCAATGTTTGTTTCAAGATAATGTCAAGGAATACTTTCAAACGTGATATAGTTCAAAAATATATTGAAGATAATAAAAAAAATCTCACTGTAATGCTTGAACACAATGATAGAAAAACATCCATCGCGGCTGACATGTGGAGTGCTTCTAATCAAAAAAGGGTTATACGGTTTTGAAAACACATTTTATAGACCGAAAATGTATTCTACCAAATTGAACTTTGAGGTATGATTTATTTAATTTATTTATCTTTGGTTAAATTATTATATTAAAAATTCACTATACAATTACATCTGCACTATTTTATAATATTCCCAATGTTTAAATTATAGGTTTTGTTATGTGTCATGTCCACATAATAAATGAATTATTTGATGAAATGTTTATCTCAATATTGATTGGAAAATAAGTGTGTGTGTGTGTGTGGTAGTTGATAATTGTAGTATCGATGATGGAATGGTAAAGGTTTTGTTGTAAAATTTTGAAAGAAAGACACTCATGTTAGGTGGAGACTTTTTGCATATGCGATGTAGTGATCATATTATTAACTTGGGTTTTCAAGATGGATTAGATGTGATCAAATGTGGGATTGAGGCAGTTCGAGAGTGTTTTTAATTTTGGATGGCAACTCCTAAAAAGAATAGAGGCATTTGATGAGGTTTGCCGGCTGTTTAACTTGCCTAATCCAGAACGCATGGGTCTTAATTGTAAAACAAAGTGGAACTTGACATTTTTCATGCTTCAAACTATTTTGCCTTCTAAATACGTGTTCATGAAATTGAAGCAGTTAAATAAAAGGATGAAGTTTGTTGTTCCTAGAGAGAATGATTGGACTTTGCCTGCAATGGTTTGTGAGAAGTTAGAAAATTTTTACAAGACTATAAACATATTTTCAGGTAGAAAATTTGTGACCATCAACTTATTTTTTCGGAAAATATATGTCATTCGAATTGCTTTGAACGGTGGTTAGCAAGTGAGGCTGAGATTATTTGGCAGATGGCCAATAGCATGATTGGAAAATTTGACAAATATTGTCATGATATTAGTGCAGCTTTGGCTATTGCTACAATATTGGATCCAAGAAATAAAACAGAGTGTGCAGAATATTATTATGAAAATTTCTATGGTGATGGAACCAAAGTGGAACTACAAAAAATTAGGAAGATTCTTGATCATGACCTTGTTGTGTAGTATCAAGAAAAAATAATGAGATGAGTGATCAAGAACCACTTCATGGAACTATCAAGAAAAGAGACGCTAAAACTTAATTTGAAGATGATGAAGATAAATTTGTCCAAGTCAAGAAAGTAAAGAAAAGAAAGGTGAATGTGAAATGTGAAGTCGATGCATATTTGAATGAAGATCAACTACCCAATGATGCTGGGTTTGATATTTTCTTTTGGTGGTAAAATGAGGTAAAATATCCTACTTTTTTGAAAGATTTCTAGGGACATTCTTGCCATTTCCATTTTAATCATTGCTTCCGAACATGTATGTAGCATGGCATGGGAGTTCTTAGTTTTCACTGTTCTAAACTTCATTCACAACCCGTGGAAACATTGATGTGCTTGCAAAATTAGATGATGGAAGATATTGAAGGTATTCATCTTCTTCTTTTTCTCAATGACCATGAATGAGATGGTGTTATATTTTATATTATTGAGTATTGATTTTCCTACTTTTTCTATTATTTACTTACCTATATAATCTTTATACAAATACGATGGAAAATACACAGACTTGTTCTACCGTTATTGATGATTCAGACATGAAAAATGGAGTAGTTAACATCATTGGCATGGTGAAAAAAAATTTATTTCTATTTTCCCCATTTATATCTACATTATAAATTAAAATTTGGTTGTTATAATGCAACTTCTTGTAGGATCTTGATGATGATATTAGCAAAGATACAGAAGAGATGTGTGGAGTTGATGGAGGTCTTGAAAAAAGATATGAGTGACTTTATTTATTTTTTTATGTCAAGAATAAATACAATTAGAAGCTTTGTATTATTCAACAAATATCTTTCATATTGGTTTGTTGTGAGATTGTTGAACTTCTTATTAGGGATTGATTTATTTTTCCTTGAAGAATTAACTCAGGTGCATTTTGACCTTGAATTATTTGTAAAAAGAAATTAGAACTATAGACCCATTTTGAACCCGTTTAAGACCCAAAGAGCTGTTAGACCCATCCAATTTGGGTATGGGCCTGGGATTTTCAGACCCAGACCCATGATCATCCCTGCACTGCAAAAAATCTTGCACAAAGAGGGATTGTAAACCAGAAAAATTGTTCTAGATGCTCACTGCACGAAGAGGATGAAACACGTATATTCATAGGATGTGATGAACCAAGAAGAACATGTAGAACATCATCTCTCAGGTTTGATTTCAGTGCATGATCGGCTTTAGATGTGTTTGAATGGTTTATATCACGGGTTCCAGAAGCACCAGGTAAGAATGTAATTCGTCTATCTAACTGCGTACTATAAGAGATATGAAAACAAAGAAATGCAAAAGTTATGAATGATACCATAAATGATCAAATATCATATTGGTAACAAGCTAGAGGTTATTAAATGTGATGAATCAAGCTCAAATATGGGAAAGCAACTAAATTTCATGACTCAATTCAAATTTTAAATCAAGATCTATTAACTAAATGTAAATTGAATTCTATTGGAAACAACAACCAATGGATCCTACTACTCATTTGTCCAAATAGAGATGAAGTACTCACTATGAACTTGATAACGGGGGGCACCCAAGCATAAGATGTGCTCCAAAATTATCTCCGGGTAAATAACTACATTCTTTTGCTTTTACAATACTTTATTTCCACCACATATCCCACCACTTTTCAACATAGGGATGCATTTTAAATACAAACGCATCCTGGCCAAAATGCATCATAGGGAAGTGTGAAACAACAACACTGAGCATCCTCCGGAATACACATGGAAAATAACCAACTTGAAAAGATAATAGATTATTTCATAGTTATCAACATTTTTTGGATTTGCAACAATGTAATTTGCTAATGAAATCAGTTTTCAAACAAAACACAAGATGCAACGCTAAACCTGGTACTGTGGGTATTGTGTGATTCTTTGGTTGGAGAAGTTGGAAATTGTGTTCAGCTCCAGTGACATCCTCACGTTAAGATTTAATCAATAGCCATCACCGTTAAGAATGTGAACTTGTGGTTTTCACAATACTGAAGTCGTGGAGGAAGGCAATGGCGTCGAAAGTGGTGGGGAAAAGAGTTATGAGCATTAGAGAAAGAAATTCTAGTTAGGGTTGAATAATTTCCGGAGGAGGGGTTGGAGATGAGTGAATTTATAGTAAAATTTTGCATTTATGTCCCTAATATTAACAAAGTTTATAAACAAAGCTCCATTTTACACATTGGACCTTGGTTGCTCTGTAACCTTCAAAAAAAGTCATCCCAGTGAATTTATCTTTTTTCCATCTTTGTAACGTTAAGTGCAAGTTAAAGACTTTAGCCTTGTTTATTTTTCAGTTTAACTACACTTCAGTTCTGTTTAGTTCAATTCAACTCATTTTCATTCAGTTCAATTTAGTTAATTTTGGTGAACCTTAACTTAGTTTAAGTCTATTAGTATTACTATTTTTAGTTTGTTAGTTTTAGTTCAATTCAATCCAATTTAATTCAAATCATTTGGGGGGAAAGGCTTTAGTGAGTGTTTATAGCCTAGTTTTCTCCAAAATAACCTTACATAATCATTTCCCAAAATAAATTCTTTTTATGATTTACTGATTTCTGGCAGGGATTATAAGTTTTTTTTCACTTGTAAGGTAAGAAATTTTAAAAGAAAATGTTATTTTTTTGGGAGGAGTAGAAGATGGTTTCTCCTCACATTTAAAGCAAACTAGCATTGCTTATAAGTATAGTTCTGTCAAACACAACGACAATCTTATAAAAGATTGTTTTCCTAAACTTATGAAACAATCAATGTATTTTTTAACTTGAACATGACAAATTAAAATTTAATTAGTGTACAATTTAAGTTAAACATGTAATAATACATGTATGAATTTGAAAATACAAAAATTATTATTTAAGTTGGAAAATACAATGTTTAAATTTAAAAATATAACAGGGAAAATGCAAAAATGACCCTATTGAATGAGAAATTGCATATATAAGCCTACAAAATATGAAAGTGTGAAACTAACCCCATGCTTTTGTAAAATTGTGCAATTATACCCATTTTGCTCAATTCCAGCGTTGACTCAAAAAGTCAGCCACTGACTAAACATGAAAAGACATAAATACCTCTAAGTTTAAACTCAAAATTTATAGACCATTTTGCCCCTACACTTCTTCTTCAAACACACCTCTGCCACTACTCCGCCGCCGGACCTCTGCCCACCACCTACCGCCGATCGCCACCACGCTATTGCCTGCACCCAACACCACCACCTCCGCCGTCCAGAACCACCAGCCCTTCCACCAAAAACCCAGCCCCACCGCCCACCTCCGCTGCCCAGAAACCCTAACCACCACTTCTCCACCCGAGTACAGCCATAGGGAGAAGCTGCCAGCTCTTCTGCGCATTCGAAGCCATAGAGTTATGCTCTAGTGTGGACTACTCCGTACCCTTCCTGTTCTCCTTCTCGGAGACCATCATCGAATCCATAAAACTACCCTACCAACTTCATGTTTCCCCTTTTCACAGCTTTCTCCAAATTCAACACGAATCAACCACAATGCCAAAATACATCCAATGATCTATAATACAATATAGATTGGAAAGTAGAGTATAACTAACCAGCCAACAACCAGAAAACCAAGCTCAATGTTTGCAGATGGAAATTAAATTAAGTCAATGGTTTAATTGGATTTTGCGTTCAGGTTATTAGCTTCGATATCAATATCAATAGGTCGGTTACTAGCAAGAGGTTTACTTAATCTCGGCTGTATTTATTGAGGCCACCCTCGCCAAGCTTTTCAGTTGGCTTTTTTTTCCTTTCCCTCCGGTAGTGGTGCCACCGCTGTAATAAGCTGGGATCTCTCCCAGACAAAATTATAGTCGGGTCTTGTGCCTATTTCCAGCTACTACATCGCAATTACCATGTGGATTGGGATTTGTGTGGGCTGGGGTTTTAGACGAGGAAGAGGAATATGGCGTAAGAGTGTGGTGGTTGCTGAGGGTTATTAATGTCATTTTTTAATGATTTTTTTTAAATTTTTAACTCAGGTACATAATGGTCATTTTACTTATTTCTGGCCAATTAGACTGATGACATTTTGGTCAGCGAAGACCAAATATTTTTTGCACTTTCAAGTTTAACTAGGTCAATTCTGCACTTTCGTCCAAAATATAGGGTTTAAAGTGCACTTTTCTCAATATAATATTAATCTAAAAAATATAGTGTTAAATTAAAAAGTACATAATTATTCCATGATAAATTCTCCTATTAGACCGACTAACGATTAGTTTAGGGATTAAAATATAAATAACATAAGGTGGTGAATAGACATGGGGTAATTTTTTTAATTATTTATTTTTGATTTTTTTAAAAAAAATACAAAATTATAGGGACCTGTCTGCAAAAAAAGAACTTATAAACATAATGAAGCCTTTCTCTCCTACCTTCTCTAGTTCCTTTCTGGGTGCAAAAAAACTATCATCAGAATCCATATAAACATCAATTTGAAACTTATAAAACTTCAACATGAAAACAGAAGCATGAATTTTATTTTAAAAAAGGATAAACTTTCAACACTGTTTATTTTTATGAGCGGGTATGATAGATATAATATTAAAAACTCATCAGAAAAAGTGTAATCCTCAACTAAAAATAATTAACATCAACATTATATCATTTAATGCAAAACTATAACAAACACTAAAAAAATCATTCTAAATACCCTAATATCAAACAATCTAATCCTTCCAAGGTTGACGTTCTCATCCCTTGAATTTCATCCAACATCAGTTTGACTCGGCCTTAAAAGATCAAATTAATGACGAAAATATGAAACCTCATCATTATCATCTAATTACCTTTGTAACTAAAACATCAGCAAAATGAATCTCAACAAAATACATGTAAACATCAACTGAAATTGTATAAACATCAACAAGATTGATATAATGCGTATAAACATCAACTAAAATGTACTAACATCATCACTGCTATAAAATGTCATGCACTGAAACTAAAACTGCTATAAAAGTGAAAGACTCTTTGTTTCATCTTCAACAACAACAAAAATACACTATACATCAATATATAATTCTGATCAAACACAACCAAAACCTAACCAAATCACAACAAAAAATTTAAATCTAAAAAACAACATAATCTCCTCTGAAATCGGTCGATTTCAAATCCATAATCGAGAATATTAAAAAAAACTAAGGCTACAAAATTGATTAAAACAAACAAACAAACCTTGAGGATAAATCGCGCCACCAAAAATCACTAAATAGAGCAAATCCTACGGCCAATGGTAATGGTGAAAAAATCAAAGAAAAACAAGAAAATGAATTGATAGAACTCAAAGAAGAAGAAGAAGAGGAGAAAGAGGAGGAGGTAGTGGTGGAAAATGGGGAAACCATGAGAAAAAGTGGATAAAGGAGAGAGAGAAAAGGCCAATAATTTTCATAATTACTTTAATAGTCTTTCAAATAATTTTCATCATTTATAGCAAACCATATTTATATTATAAATTAGAGAAAAGTGCGTTTTAACCCTATATTTTAGGCGAAAGTGCAGAAATACCCTTGCAAAATCTGAAAGTGCAAAATTAACCCTAAAAATCGTTGACTGAAATGTCAACGGTAGACATGGTCAGAACTTGTTGAAATGTCCATTCTACCCTTCCGTTAAAACGTATTAAAAAAATTTAAAAAGTAAAAGACATTAATGCCCTTGGTTTTTTAAAAAAACAAAAATTCTGGGCTCTTCCCATTTCTTCAACGGCGGAGCAAATTCTTCGACGGCGGAGGAGAAAACCTCCAGCGGCTGCGGCTGCGGCGAAAGGACAGGGTGACAATGGCGACTGATTGAGAAAGTGCAAGAGGAGGGATGAGTGGATACGGGATGAGTGGATACGGGAGAGGAGAAGCGATGGGTGGCGACAATTGGCTGGAGACAGAGTTAGGGTTTCATGTGGTGACGGGGGTGGGCGATGGGGGTGGTGAAGCTCTCTGTGGCTATTAGTTTCCCGTAGTTTCCCGGCGGCGGTGAACCTCTCAGCGATAAAGGGGGTAGGTGGCGGGGTACGGCTTAGGACGGAGGTGGTGAGCGGCTGAGCTGGCGGGGCTATGGTTTCTAGGCGATGGGTGGGTGGCGGGGTAGGGCTTAGATGATGAGCAGCGGAGCTGGCGGGGATGGTTTCTAGGTGACGGGGCGACAACGATTTTTAGGGCGGAGGTGGTTCTGGGCGACAGGATTTAGGTGGGGAAGTGGTGGATCTAGGAGAATATAGGGTTTCAGGGGAGAGCTGGATGCGGCGGCGACGGAGGCAGTGTCATATGGTGGCTATGTTTGGAGATGATGAATGAGAAGAAGAAGAAGTAGAAGTAGTAGTAGTAGTAGTAGTAGTAGGGGGATAGAATAGTCATTTCACTTATAGTTTTAATTCCAGGGGTATTTCTATCTTTTCATTATTAGTCAATGCCGGATTTATATCGGTCAACGCTGGAAATTGGCCACAAGGTTAAAATTGAACATTTTGACAATCTTATAGGGTTACTTCTGCACTTTCAGATTATACAAGGTCATTCTTTCACATTCACAATCTTATAGGGTCATTTTTACCCTTTTCCCTATAAATTATGTTATTTATATAATGACATTAACAATTAGTCGGTCTAAAATAATACATTGTATTATTATCACTACTACAAATTAGAGCTATCGTGACATTTTCCTTTCGACACTTATTAAAATGTTACAATAACTTATAAACTTTTGAAAAGTGTTACATAAATACTGAAAAAGTGTTATCTAAAATTTAAAAAGTGTTACGTTAGATCTAATCTTAAATGCTAATAATACTAAGTTGAACCTATTGCAACACTTTTGCAAATATTACCTTAGGTGATGTTACATTAGATCTAATGTTACACTTTTTAAAAGTTAGGTAACACTTTTCAATATTTATGTAACGACAAAGTCTTGTGTGAGACCGTCTCGCAGACCAATGATTAATGTGTAATATTATAAAATATAATTATAGATGGAGTTTCAAATATAATTTAAGAAGTTTGGGTTAGGAAGGAGGGATTCGGGGTGCAAATACCACTTTTTGGGGGTGTTGGGTATAAATAATTGGGGAATTAATGATTCCGGGTCATAAGATTCTCGCGGGTCAAGATCCGGGTCGGAGAAATTCGCAAATCAGTTTTTTCCCCATTTTCGAGCAATGCGTGAGTTTTTACTATCATACTTAATGTTTCATTTTCGGTATTTGATGTTTTAACAAAATCATGTGATGGTGTACCAAAAGTCCTTTTTAGACTAAAATCATGTGTTTAAACTTAAATATTGATATTTTAATGTAAATCTTGTGTTTATATGTTAAAGTTTTCACACTTTACTGATTTTGCACTAATTTGTGATATTTTACATATTAGTTTTTAATTATTTTATTTTGATTGATATGTTAAGTTTTCAACTTGTTTTAAAAGTTAATGTCGATGTTTCTTATTTTTTATAATAGAATTTTATTTATTGTATTCTTGATGTTTCAACAGTGTGATTTTTTTTAATATTGATGTTTTATTATTTTTCGATGTCAGTGTCACATTTTATTGCGCACATCAACATATTTGATGTTTCATTTTTAGTACTTGATGATCGAACCAAATTTTGTGATGTTTTCTCATAACTTTTTATTTTACAAAAGCCGTTTAGTTATATATTTTCACTTTTATTGATGTGTTACTTTTCAGTGTGTCGTTTTAAATATTAATATCGATGTTTCTTTTTTAGATACTGATGTTTTATTTCTAAGATACCGGCGTCCTATTTTAATGTACATATTGATGCTTTAAAATTTACGTGTGTTCTTGATTATTTGGAGTTAAAATATTAATTTTTTATTTATTTTTCAATTTTCTTATTTGATGTTCAACTATTTTGCTTTAATTTTTATTTTAGTATTTTATTTGATGTTTAACTGATTTTTTAATTAATATTCTAACTATTATTAGTTGATGCACGTTTTAATGTTTTACTATTTAATTTATTGTTAGTATTTTAGTTTTGATGTTTAATTATTTTAGTTTGATATTATGATATTTTAATTTGAGGTTAATTAGCTCATAGCCCAACATAAGACCCAAGAGAAAACTCAATTCTCAAGCCCAGGTTCATTCTGATTTTGACCCAAAACAATTCCTTATGGCACAATATAGTAGAAGCTCATATTCAGCCCAATAATTCAGGCAAGACCTATGCGACGCAGCTGCAATTATTTTCTCCGACCGAACCCCACATTCCAGAGCTTCCGTTCAGAGCCTACATCGTTGTACACCCACCGACGACGCAAGTATGAAGCGAAACCCGATTCAGTGGACCGGAAAATGGAAGCAAACCCTGATTTTGGTAAGCCTGAAACAGGGAGCAAAACCTGATTTTAGCTGACGACATAAACCTAGTTACAGACGCAAAACTCGACTGACATCGAAATATAGTAATCTTATCCGACGCAAAAACAGGAAGAACCTTCAGCTGAAACGCAAAGAAACAACGACGTAATTGCTTCCAGCGAAACAACGCAGCAACCTTATGGAATTGGAAGTCGCCGGTCGTAGAAGACGATGGGTTTTCTTTCATTTTTTGGTAAATATGAATTAAGTCCCTAAACTTCCTTGCATATTTTAATTTTGACCCCAAGTTTAAAAATTAACATTTTGACCCCCGAATTTAGAAAGATTCTATATTATAATTTCTTTTTATTATAATTCTTACTCGTTTTATCGTAAGATGGTTTCGCAGGAACCAGACTCTTATGTAACACTTTTAAAAGTTTTAAATAACACTTTAAAAATTATTGTACATTTCTAATTAGTATTGCAATGAAAGTGTTACATTAATTTTAGTTTATCACAGTGTACAGTGTTAATGCTGATGTGCTGATGTGCTGGAGATTTTCTCTATTGGAATTAACATGGTTGTTAGAATTGGAATTTGCAAAATCATTAAATAGAAATTAGATTCCTTCCGAAATTTAGTTTAAATATTTTTACACAAACGAAAAATTGACATCCATCAGAATAGTTCTTTTGTTAAGAACATGAGAATAATTCTTTTTTCCCACTATACTCTTAATTCACAAGCCCTTCGTGTTCGTTCCTCTGTAGACAAGGATCATTTTTGACTTCGCATTTAGCTTGTTTCTCCATGGCCACGGAGCGTAGTGCGTAACTGCGTACCCCTCCGTCCCAACTTAAATTACATAAAATCTTTTTTATACTCATAAAGAAACTTGTTTAACTGTTAATATATTTAAGTACGTATAATAACGGTAAACAAAAATTTACTTTTGATGAACTACTTATTATGAGAATCCAATAATATCACATACGATAATATTATTGTTTATATGTCTATTCAAATATGCGGTCAAAGTTGGACAATGAATAGTGATGTAAAATGAAGTGTGCAGTTTGAACTGAAATAGGAGGAGTATATAAATTACATTAGAATAATAAATTACTTTTCTATTTTCCTATTTGTGGCACCATAAGAATACGAGTTTGAATTTAAGTGGAAAAAATGAGTAGATAAAATTAATATAGAAAGTAAAAAAAATAGAATGAGCGGATGAAATAGAAGAAATCTTGCCAAAAATAAAAATTATCATTTAAAAAATATTTCAATAAAATAAGTGTGACACAAATAGAGGAAGGAAGAGAGTACATCAAAAGAATAAATTACATCAAAATAAGAAGCAATGCAAAAATGAAAAGAACATTTAGGAGACGTGGCTGAATTGTTGTCTCAACAAAGCTGAAATGTTGACCAACGATTTTTTGGGAACCAAAACAACAGTTAAAACCACAAATTAGACGCATCCGTCATAGTTGACCACGTGGACGAATTAAATTGGCGGTCACGGCCCACAGCAAGCAACCATTGTGAGCCAGAAACCGTTTGAGGTAATCCGTGGGAACGCCAGATCTACACATCTCCAGCTTCTTCTCTTTTGTCTATTTTCCCTCATTGTCCCTTGTGCCCTTCTATCCAAAACAAATTTCACTTATTTTTCAGATACTCCCTCCGTACCATTTCAAATTTTATATAATCTTTTTTTCAGTTAAATTTGTCAAAATTTGATTATATATTTGAATATGTATATGAATAATAATATTATCGGATGAGATACCTTTAAATTCATCGAAATATGAAAATTTTAAATATCAACTTTTATATGTCGTTATTATACGAAAAGACATATACTTAGAGCAACTCCAATAAAAACCGGACCTTTACGTTTTGGAGGAAAATGCCAAAAAAAATTTGGTTCCAATGGAACGTCATTATTGTGTAAATTTTTTGGAGGGGCTACAGTTCCCGCTATGTTATGTGTTTTTTCCCTTTTTTTGCTTTTGTTAGTTTCATTTCATTTGTTCCTTATATTATTGTGTGTAATTACAATTCACATTAATTTTATTATTTTCATTTCTTTTCTTTTGTTTTTATTTCACTGTTTTGCAATTTTTTATGTATTCATTAATTACAAATTTTATTTTGTATGTTTTGTGGTTTGATTATTTGTTATCATACCAAAAAATTATAATTTTTAATTTAAAATACCATTTATTCAAATTTGTCACTCAAACTCTACATTTAATTTCATTAAAAATATTAATATGATTATTTTAAGATATTATTAGTTTTGAAATAGTTTTGAGAGAAATAAGTCATACACAAAACTATTTTTAAAATTGTGTTATAATAATAAAAAAATCATTTAAAAAGTATGTTATTTTTCAAAGTGTGTATCTTAAATTATTTGATTTAATTGTATTTTTTTATTCAATGAAAATTTATTTTTATGATTCTATAAATTAATAATCTGAGGTGATTATATAATTGAGATAAGTTTTCGATGTGATAAAATATTATAAAATAAAATAAACAAGATTCATCAAAAGTATGAAGGAATATTCTTTTTAGAGAGATATAGAGTCAGGGGCCGAGACAGGCGGGGGCAGAGGGGACTCCAGCCCCCACGCGAGCTAAAATTTACGGGAAATTTTGGGGTAAATTTTTTTAAAAAATTTCTAGCCCCCTCTAATATAAAGAAAAACTGGAGAATTTTTTCCTTTGCATATCAGCCCCCACCACTGATACTTTATGGCTCCGCCCCTGTATAGAGTAAGCCATTGGAATAAATGCATTGTAGCAACTGTAAAAAAAATTACTGTAGCAATTGAAAGATAAAGAAAACCATTAGAGTTGCTCTTACACTCAAACGTATTTATTGGAGATCGTGAAAAAGATTCTGTAAGATTTGAGGTGGGACGGAGAGTACTAAAAATCCCAAACTCATCAAACAGGGGTAAAAAATCATCATTGACTTTCTTTTGCTATGCTCGTATAGTACATTTAGAGTTGGATTTGTACCTTGTTTATGTCGTGCCTTTATACTTATATAGTTTAAAGTTTACTATCATACTTATGCCTATTGTGTTTCGTGTTGCTTCGTGCCTCGTGCTTTTCGTATCATGTCGTATTTGTACCACGTGTTGATAGTAGGAGTGTTCAAAAATACCCGGCCCGTCCATCCATCGGCCCAGTATAAAATAACAGGGTACTTTTTATTTTACAAGGTCAGGGCCACAAAAATGGAATTTCCGAGTATCCGAGATACCCAGTAATATTAAAATATATTTAATTACTTTTAATTTAAAATAATATTTTTCTACATATCTACTCTCAATTATCCATATCTATGTAATATTAATTATTAAATAATGCAAATT
>JAUOBV010536750.1:0-17071 GCA_032360425.1 Rubia occidens | reverse complement strand
TATAACCCGGCCTGATACAACCCGACCTGAATATAACCCGACCCGATCAAACCCGACAGTAATCTGACCCGATCCGATCTAACCCGAGTAAAAAAATTACCCGACACGAACCCGACACGCGAAAATGTCTGACACGATTTACCCAACACGATAGGAACCCGAACCCGACCCGAGCCGACCCGAAAAATAAATATGACCTGTTTCAACCCGACCTGTTTTAACCCGACCTGTTTCCAACCCGACCCGAACCCGACACGATCACCCGAACTGACACCCCTACTTATAACCTATGTCAAACAAACCATTTTAGAGATATAGAATTTTGTATACAATAAATTAGAGTGAAAAATGACACTAATAATGACGGTGTGTATTAAGGGTTATTAAAAAATGACTCTGCATGGGTTGTAAAGAGTTGAATGCTACTTATCTTATTTACACTATTATAATTATAATCCTCGTAGATAAATATTTTCTAAACAAAATACAGATATAATAAATAGAATAAAAATATATAACATCTCTATTAAATCATAAATATTAAAATTTTATGCGAATATATTTTTATCTTTTTAAAATTGTTGCTGCCAGAATTTGAAAAAATTAAAGTAGGGGTATTTTAAAAGTGTTTTAGAGAATAATATATATTTTAAAAATATATAAATGAAAAGGAAAGACGTGAGGTAGAGTTAAAATTCAAAAGGTATGTAAAATGCAAAGAACTCAAAATTTAAAAATATATACAATCATAATTATTTATTTATATAATTCAAAGTAATATTTTTGGTATTTGTGAGACCTATGCTGCAAAGTCAGTTGGACCATGTCTTAGCCGGCCATGAAAATACTCTTTAGATAACTTCTTATATTCTCGTGTTGCAAATATACTTTTCTTATTCCCTCTCTTTTATAAAACTGTTCACTTTACAATATATAAAATAAAATTACAAAGGAGTACAAATGTCCCAAAAATATTTGAAGTTATTGTTATTCATTCATTACTTTTTTTTCCCTTTCAGTTCAACTTTCTCCACTCATTTAATATCTCTCAAATTTGACAAAGTCTTGTGCGAGACCAACGATTAATGAGTAATATAACGAAGTTTAATTAAATATGTGGTTCCTAAGGAGAGATTTGGGGTGCAAACATCACTTTTTTGGGGGTGTTGGACATAAATAATTGAGAATTTAATGATTCCGGTTTATAAGAATCTCGCGGGTCAAGAATTTGAGTTGGAGAAATTCGCTAATCAATTTTCCCCTTTTTCGCGCAAAGTGCAGATTTTTACTACTCCTTCCGTTCCAGCTCAAATTGCAAGGAATCTTTTTCACGGTCTCCAACACACACGTTTGACCATTAATATATTTAATTACGTATTAAATCGCTAAACAAAAAGTTACTTTTTTGAAACTGTTTATTATGACGAATCCAACGATATCATTTACAATAATAATATTATTTATATATGTATTCAAATATGTAATCAAAGTTTTCTTAATTTGACTGAATGTTTGATTTCTTACAATTTGAGCTGGGACATAGGGAGTACCAGATTTGATGTTTCAATTACATTATTTGATGTTCCAACCAAACCTTGCGATGTTTTACAATGAATTTATTTTTTCACTAAATTATAGATTTTAAAGTTAAGTGTTGTTCTTTTATTGTAAAATTTTAGTTTTTACATGTCAAAACTTTTACACTTTATACATTTTGAAACTAGTTAATAACATTTCACTATCTTAATTTTCGATTTTAAACTTAAATTTTTATTTTTATTGATGTTTTAGATTTTCATTGTGTCATTCTGAAAATTAATATCGATGTTTTTTTATTTTTAAATATATTTTTATTTGATGTATGCTTTTACGATTCAATAGTGTGACTTGATTTTTAAAATTTTAGTATAGATCTTATATTTTTTCAATATCAGTGTCACATTTTGGTGCATACTTTGATTTTTTTTTTGTTTAAAGTGTATTTTCAATTGATGTTTAATTATTTGAATTTGGTATATTTTAAAATTAATTTTTTTTAAATTTTTAACTATTATCATTTAACATGTATTTTTAAAATTATTTCATACGATGTTTAGCTATTTTGATATGTATTTTTATTGTTTGCATTTGATGTTTAATTATTTTCATTTGATGTGTGTTTTTAACGTGTAATTTGACGTTTGACTATTTTAATTTTATGTTTATTTATTATTTTACATTAATATTTATTTATTATTTAAAATTGATATTTTGACTAATTTTATTTGATTTTTTACTATCTAAAGTTGATTTTTTAATATTTGACATTTAATTATTTGATTTTGATTTTTAATATTTGATATTTAATTATTTGATTTTAATGTTTAAATATTTAATATGATATTTTATTATTTTAGTTTAATTTATTATTATTCAATTTATTATAAGGCTGAAAAATAAGTAAAATGGTGGGTTGGGCAGGGTAAAGCCCGAATCCAATTCAAGATCCGGGTCATCCCTAACCTCACCGCCTATAGGTACGCAAACCAACAAAAAATGATGGAATTTGACGCATATCAGTGCCTGGATTAATGTCGGAGAAGGTGAAGGAGCAGCGAATCTAAGAACTTCAGATTTCGAACTCTGGACGACGACGAATAGACATTGCAAGAGAGATGAAATTGGGATTTTGGCAAAATCCAACGGTGGAGAATCTGGGATATCGACGGCGGCATTGTGAGGGAGGCAATGATTGATGAAGGATCAATCTTTGCCGATGAATTGCAGGTTCCGACGATGCGACGACGATGAACTTTTGCAAGGAGCTGATTTTTCCGAGAAGAGGCTATGATTGATAGCCTGATATCGTGTTTTCCTTATTTTTGTAGTTCTAACCCTCAAACTTTGTTGTTTCTTTTAAATATACCCTGCCCGAATTCCACAATTTCTTATCTTATATTTCCAATCTTTATGTTTTGCCCTCGGTCTTGCCATGAGACGGTCTAGTAGGAGACGGACTCCTCAAAATTTAGTGTACTTTAAGTTAATAAGCTAGCGCCATATTTAAAAGCATTTTAACAAGCAAGTTATTTTAACAAACATGTTATACTTTTTCAAAAAAAATAAAAACATGTTATACTATTGTACGTGAAAATTTATAAAGAAATGTTTGAATAGTAAATTATTCGATTTGATTATTCATTGTGATTATTGATTAATTTAAAAGTTGTATGATAAAAAGTTTCAGCTGTCCACTTTAATTTATTTGTGTATAGTATAATTTTTTACTTGATCGTTTTGCACTGATAGATACAAAGGTATTTTTAAATGAAATGCATTAAATAAAAAAATATTAATTATAAAGACTAAAAAATTGTAAAATAGAAAGTGGAATCTCGTTCTGGGACAGTTTTTAAGATTAAACATTTATGTACTAATGGAAAGATTTTGAAATCCTGAGTTTTGAAAGAAATTATAAAATTAGAGGAACTCCTTGGGAGAAAATTGCCCCATTTTTAATACAACTAAAAGAAATTAAAAATTGAAACATCAGTAAACTAAATAGTCACATTTTTCACCAAGGTAATATATAAGGGATTAAAAGATCGAATAATTTTCAACAAAAATAAGAGAAATAAATGCATCTATTCAAATTATTGCTGCAAAATATATAGTCAAAGATAGATGGAATCAATCAATCACTTGGTTAGGAAACTATTAAAATCCAATTTACTATCCATATCTGTGCCCTTGTAATGCTTGTCAATGTTAAGAGGTTTAAGAATGGTTTTCGTGATGTTTGCATCTTAAACTGGTTGTCTTTCAGGCGGCTTATAATGGCCTATACATGTAAGTGTTTGAAAAATTTGACTACTGGAGTATTGAAAATAATGTGAGAAAATCAACTGGTATGAACTGTTGGGAATTGATTAAATCTAATTTAGCGGAATATCAATAACCATATTTAAGATCTCATGCATGTATTCAATCTAAATCTACCTAAGGGTTTAGATTATCTTTGTAGCGTGCAGAGCAACGTTCAATCACGGAGAAGAGAATATCATATGCGATCCTTCTATATGTATCCACATAGCACGATCGGACCGCCTACACCGTTGTCATCTTAGAACAGATCCGCAAGCAAAGAAGACCATGCCCGTCTTCCTGCTTCTCTTTTCCGGCGAGGTTGGTTATATGAGAACGGTAGGGTTATTCTGTTTCTGCCGTCTGGAACAGCTAGGTTCTGAATGTCTATCATAGTATTTATTCTTGAGATGTCATTTATTTATACAGAATAAACATGACAGTAAACCCTAACCTTAAGTCAATTTGGGCCCAGCTCAATTGGACTTAATGAGTTCTAAACTCATCTCTCATACAATTAATATCTGGGCTCCTAGCCCAATAGTTATTTCTTTTATCCAATTTCATGCCTTGTGTGTGACCCTATGGGTTCAGTCATAATAAGTTACAAGCCCAATATAATTGATGCTAGCTGGTAGAAAGCGGTTTCTAGCTAAACATTCCAATCACTGAAAATAACTGAATTAATTATGTCCGTAATTAATCCTCAAACTAAATTATGGAAAATGCACATTGACTGAATGACACTATGCCAACAGTGTTATTTTTTTTGAAATAGAATTTCTATATTTATTATACAAATAGATACGTAGTTTACAGTAATATCCAAGTATCTATCTGGTTTATAAGTGAAAACGATCTAGAAAGTAGAGAAGGTGCACAAGAACCACATTACCAATTAAATTCAAATGAAGAGTAAGCATGGCACAAAAACTGTGGAAATGATTGCTATTGTGGGGATGATGGAAAGTCGTTCAATTGCTCGATGCAAGCTACCAGTTCGGGAGAAATCTTGGAATTCCATATAAGCTGCAATTTCCAGAGAGATAATAACTCCTTCCTTTTTTCCCCTCAGGTTCATTAGTTGATAAGGTGCCATGCTTATCAACTGAAAACCTTATACTTTGATTAGTAACTTTTGTTCAGCAATGATGTTTGGCTCTTGGAGTGAGCAATGATGGTTGGTTGCTCCTCATGGAGAACATCTTAAAATGAAAGAAGCCTTCTCCTTTGGAAGAGCTTAATGGTTTAAATAATGGGTTTACCAAATTTTAACCCGCGAGTTGAGTGAGTTTTAACCCGCGGGTTGAACGGGTTCTAACATGACCCATTTTCAACCTGGCCCATTTTAACCTATCATAAAATAGTTCAAAATGAGTCATACCCATATATTTTGTTATCCATATTACCCGACCCATATTTGACCCGTTTGCCCATTTTCCCATATACCACCCCTAGTGACACCCTTATAGTATCCACGAGAAAGTCAACAAAAGTGGGTTTCCCTCATTCTCATGCGAAGACTTTGGTGGTAGAGTGTAAACCACCACAAAAAGTTCTTAAATGTTCATCTCTTGGAGAAGGAGAGACCCTTATCGCTCATTCAATCAAAATTACCGTGGAGTAAAAGGGGTAGTTGTTGGGCATGTTGAAGGAGCATGAAGAAGGCTTAGGTTATGTGCACCGAGCTTTTTCCGAGATGATGTAGATCCCAATAATTTTTTCCAGGATCGAGTAAAATACACCAAGTATTCTTGGCTATGTTATAATCTTATTTTGATAGTACATTTGCAATATATGACCAAGCATGGTGAGATAGGACATAAGTATGTTTATGGAATCATCTAGCAATGACCTATGATTGGATTTTACTTTTGTTGACATATGAGCATCCAAGCATCCTTATAGTTACCTTTTGTTGATTTTAGTGTGTGTATCACTGTAACTGTGATAAATAAATTCTATAATGATGCACGGTTATTTTTTGCTACATGTTAGATATTTTCATGGGATGATTTCATAGTGGTGATTACATGATGGATTGTGATGTTCATTGAGAATGCTAGGGTTTATTAACTTTTGATGCTAAACCTAGTATTATAAATTCCTATGTACTCATGAGTTTGACGTTATTCTCTGTGATGTTAATTCCAGATTAGATGGCGCTGAAGAGACAATATGTTACTAAAGGGGAGAGTTCTTCTGCGGAACCTCCACCTCTCTCTCCGGATTTGGAACCATTTTCCGAAGCCAATCCGAGAAAGTACATGGGATTGCTCCATATCCCTGACGACTATGTATAGAGATGGGACTAGTTGACCAATCCTTCCAGAAAATTTCAAGATACAAATTTCATTGATGAGAGGCATTGGAGGCTCGAGGATTCTTGGAGCCAGTCATTTGCCTCCTCACCAAAGGAGGCATGAGGGGCTTCATGATCAAGAGCAGACCTACATATCGGAGGTACACACTGGAGTTCCTCACCATAGTGAGGGTGTGTACCACGAGTCAAGATGACCAGGGGAGAGAAAATCCATCTTAGAGATATATCAGGTTCCTCCTGAATGACAGATCCTATGAGATGGCCTACGTAGAGATTGAGGCCACTTTGGTTGGGAAACTGCGCACATCAGATAACATTTTAATCCAGAAAACCCAACCCCCACTGTAGACGATAATATATTATTCTAGCTGGCCATCACTAGGAGATGCAAGGATGTGCGGGACAAGAACAACATCATCATCCATCTCTCTCCAGTTTGTGCATCGCTTCTTGGTGCGTAAATTATTTTTTTCATGCAGAGGCGAAGAATGTGCCAAATGATTATATTTGGAACTTCTGGAACCTCACTAGTGAGGGCAGAGACTACAGATTATGACCTGAGATGTGGGTAGAGAGGATTTCCAACATAGCGGGAAGCCTAGAGGTGGTGACATCTCGATGAGACGCATGATCACCCTCTTAGCAGAGTACTTATAGATAACCACTCCTCCAAGACTTCAGCATCTGAGCAGGGATGATTTATACCTTATCACTTTACCAAGGATGCCAAAGTATCATCCTATTCAGACCACAACTGCACGGGGAGCTTAAAACTAGTTGTACAAGAAGGACGGACCTCCTTCATAAGACTTCCTAAACCCTAGCAAACTAATCTGGAGCTCGACACACCAATTGCACATTAAGCCATAGAGCCGGATGAGTCATGTAGGGCTAGTCTTGAGTGAGATTTTAAAGGGCTGCTCCCGTCACCCGTCCCGATCGAGGAGGGTATTTTTCCCATCCAGCTTGCTGCACTATCATCCCCTCCACAACAGTAGGATGAGTATACACATGTCACAACATCTCCTCCTCCACATGAGGATGAGCATATACAGGATGAGTATCCTCCACCTCCTCCAGATTTCTACTCCCTATTGACACAGACAGTTGAGGATGATTTCCACAGCTAGAATGGGATGATCATGGAGGATAACGTTTCTGTCTCCTAGAGGCTTATTGATATGGATGAGGAGATTTATCATCTCTCATCCTGAGTTTATCAGATGCAGGCGCACATGGGCGGTGCCCTGAGCCCTGATCCCGAGGCAGAGAGACGTAGGGAGTGACGTCGGAGGAATGCATATTGGTTGGCTCAGTGTCAACAACGTTATAGCAAAGATTCCCAGGGTGGTGCATGTTCTTCATTCTCTTGATTGTGAGTAATTTTACCCTTGACTTTGATTTTATCATTTTTTTCCGTTTATGTTTACATTCATGGAAATGTAATGTTTTAAGTGTGAGAAGGGGGTGGATGACTTACATGCATGTAATCTTGGATGCTTTTTGCTACTTTGATTGAAAAAAATATGAAAAAAAAGAAAAGAAAAAAGAAAATTGAAAAAAAGGAAAAATGAAAATGAATAAAAAAATTAAACCCACTAAGTTGAAACCCGAGAGTGAAATTTAGGTAATATGGGTTTGTATATAAACCCATATGGGTCAATATATAGGTTGAAACCCACGGGTTTTACCTATATGGGTTGAAACCAGCGGGTTTACCCATTTTTGACCCGTGAGTTGAATGACTTTCAACCCGCGGGTTGGGGTTTCAACTCAACCCATTTTGACCCATCATAAAATGGGTCAAAATGGGTCCTACCCATATTTTTTAATTACCCATTTTACCCAACCCGTATTTGACCCGTCCGCCATTTTCCACCCCTATTAAATGTGGGTAAGATGCAAGCCAAAGAAAAATGATGCGTGGCTAGGATGAAAACCCGAAAGGACTACTAGGTAAAATGAGAGAAAGAGAGAAGAAAATTTATTACAAATATACTCATTTACCAACGTTGGAGTTATAAGATTGCGGTTGACATATGGATGAATTGGGTAGCCTAAAATCATTGGACCTTTTGCTCTAGATTTTGCATTTTGCCTTGAAATTCCCTTAGGAGAATTAAGAACTACTTTTGTGCTCTTAATACTTTTCCAGGGAATTTCGTGTGACGATACAAAAATGTGAAGTTTGGAAGATTTGAATACCATCATTTTGGGCTTGAAGAGTTGAATAATGGAAGACTATTAAGTGAAGATTTAGGAGTTTTCCAATAAAATAAAGAAATGAAGTGCAATATTTTGTGTCTGTTACGCGTCGCGACACCAGTGTCGTGGATCGCAATAGGCTGCTGCCCTGGGATACTTTTTTATGGTAAATTAATTTTCATTAAAATCAATCAAAAAACATAAACTCATTATAGTCCCACACTCTAGGTCAATTACAATTCATTACTGAGAAAACTACACTGAAAACATTAATATTTCCAAGAAGGGCTATCTTTAAGACCATAAGCCACTTTTTTTGCCTTTTCTTTTACTATAAATACCAACTCTTATCCTTTCTTTTGTAATTTCTTCTCATCCAAAACCCTAGTTTTCACTTTTATTTCATCTATATTCATCTTTGAGTAGCTAAATTATCACTTGAGATAAATTGATTGAAACTTCCAAACCCATGTTGTGAGAATCTCTATTCCACTCTTTTATGAGCATTGATTACTTAGAATTTATTGTGCCATTAATTTTGATGTTTATTTCATTTATGTTATGAGTTGTTTGAGAATATTAAGTGTTTGTATGATTAAATGATAAGGTGTTAGGAAAGTGTAGAATTTTTTTTTATCTCTTTAGCATGAAAATTCAAGAACATGGAATTATAAAATTCTTGTTGGGTAAATGATTTTTAATCTTTCTAGATGGGTATGTTAATCTGGTTATTTATCATATTTATCATAAGGTCGCACTAAAAGGTAAAATCTTGAATGTCGATCTTTCTAGGGTAAACCTAATAAATGTTTTGTTTGGTTAAATGGCTAGGCATTTGTGATGTGCACCATTATGCATGCTTTAGCCGATGCATTTAACACATTTATCATCACCTTTTGGTCGGTTGATTGCTAGTTTTAGTTAGGTTTGCACGACAAAGGGTTTAGACGGCTATTATTGCTTTTCTTGTCTAAATCCCAAGTTTTGTAGATTTAATTGAAACTAATGGACATTTTGTATTCACAGGAACCTAGATCTTCCTTTTTTATCCAAGTTGCGGCTGCTAGGATTTTTTGCCATTTTGGGCCTATTTTAGGTCCAATTCCCAACTACTATATATATGGACCTATTTCTACTAGGGTTTACATTTATGCTAATTTTTAGATCTCACTAGTAGGCTAGAGAGTGAAAATACTCTTCATTCTCTCTAGGTTATTTTCTTTTCATCTTTCCATTGCCCAAAGTGTTGAATCCAATGAAATAATTGGGTTCAATGCTTAGGGAGTAGGATTTTACTAGGGGATAATATTTGTATTCATTTGTTAATGTTCATTTTGTGAGATTTGTAGATCTACCTATTTCTATGTATTTTCTGATTATTATGTTTGCTTGTTCTTATAATTCTTGTGAATTGCATGATTTCCACACTTTTTTTGGCACACAACTAAGTCTACTTTCATGTTGTTGCAGTATTGCTACCCTGCAGTGAAGAAAACCTAGATGTGCTTGGGGTGACGATAGTTTGAAACTGGGCGTGTGCATGAAGGTTACCGTTGTTAATTGTCACGATTGACCATACTCTAGTTAGCCGACCAATAAAGTCTGAAGGGTTACGGGTAGAGATAGATTAGGTAGTAAAGTTGTGATAGTGTGAGAGTAGAGTAGTTAGTGAAAGTTAAGTTGTGAGAGTGTGAGAGTAGGGTAGCCAACCAATGAAGTATCTTCGGGGAGTGTGAGAGTTGTGAGATTTTTACTTATTTGGGGGAACTAGGGTAGTTTTGGAATAAGTTGAATGTATTGGCTAACTTCTCTTTGCATGCTCCATTTTGTTTGGATCTTTTCTCATTTTTGTTTACTCGAGGACGAGTAAAGATTTGAGTGTGGGGGGATTTATGTGCACCATTATGCATGCATTAGCCGATGTATTTAACACAATTATTATCATCTTTTGTTTGGTTGATTTCTATTTTTAGTTAGGTTTGCACAACAAAGGCTTTAGACAGCCATTATTGGTTTTCTTGTCTAAATCCTGAGTTGTGTAGACTTAATTGAAACTAGTGGACACTTTGTATTACCGTTCACCTAGATCTTCGTTTTAGATCTCATTAGTAGGTTGCTCGTGAGTACTTTTTCATTATTTTTTTTGTAGAAAGTCATCCGCGAGCTCTTGGTAGTAGATATTTCAATGCCATTTGCAATGAAGGTAGAAGCTATCGAAGGCCATTTGCAAGGATAGTAGTATATTGAAGGTTACGGACTTCAAATCATGGTAGTAGATGGAATTGGGACCAATAAAGGTGGATTAAAAGTTCAAGAAGACGATGAAGACACGGAGGGATCGTTGTTCAAGGTTGCACAGAGTTCAGAGAAAACTCCTAGAAGAATCACCACTTGAGGGTAGCACCATTGGATTTTTATTCTCAAGCGCTATAAAATAGATTATAAAAACTTCTGAATTAGACCTACAGTTCACCCATAGCAGAGCAAAAAAGTCAGTCGGTTGAACGAGCCACAGTCGGCACGGACCGCACAAGGCCGGCATGGGACAAGGCCCAACACGTCTCGTTCCAAGTGACACAGCTCTATTATACCCAACATGAGTCGTGCCAAGTTCTAGCATAGGTTGTGCCCATTCTAGATGGCCGTGTACTCCAAGTTATCTTCTCACTCCAAAAATTGGCTAAGTATGGAGCAGGACGTTCCGTTTTACACGGCCCATACCGTTTCAAGTCACATATGCCAAGACCAGCCCACGGGGTGTGAAGAATGACGCGGGGCACACTAAGATACTGAACAAAATGAGGTTCCAGCCAACGAGGCTTGACAAATGATGTGAGACGCGGATCAGAAGGAGTAAAAACTGAGTACTGACCGACGATTTGAGCCAGCACATGGGGGACAACATGTGCCAAGGCCGACGGCCCATTCCGGCATGAGGCTATGGCAATGCTAGGGGCGACATGCTGCACCACCACGAGGCATTTTCAGCCGGCACAAGCTGTGCCACGCATCACCCCTTGCACCAGTTTTGACTGTTAGGGTTCTAGGCCATTTTTTGGCCTATTTTTGGGCCTAATTACTTTCTACTATATATATGGACCTATGTCTACTAGTGTTTAAATTTATGCTCATTTTTAGATATCAAGAGTAGGTTAGAGAGAGAAAATACTCTTCCTTCTCTCTAGGTTCTTTTCTTTTCATCTTTTTATTTTCCTTTGCCCAAAAGTGTTGAATCCAATGAAATACTTGGGCTCAATGCTTAGGGAGTGGGGATTTTACTTTGGGATAATATTTGTATTCATGTGTTAATGTTCATTTTCTGAGATTTCTAAATCTACCAATTTCCATGTGTTTTGTGATTATTATGTTGGCTTGTTCTTATAATTCTTGTAAATTTCATGATTACAACACTTTGTTGGCACACAACTAAGTTTACTTTCATGTTGTTGCACTATTGCTCTACCCCAATGATGGAAACCTAGATACCCATGATCAAACATGCTCTAGTTAGCCTACCAATTAGGTACTAAGGGTTTTGGGTAGAGATAGATTAGGTAGTAAACTAGGATTATCTTGTTGATCCTAGAGCCATCAATAATACGCCTACTTCCGTTGGCTTTGTAAGCCTAGCGGTAGTTCATTTGTGTGTTCTGTCCGGGACTTAATCGCGCGGGGGAGAATTAGACCTGCACAATGAGTCATTACCATTGCTGAACTATCCTAATTGTGGAGGCAAGGTTGAGAAAATATGTTATATGCTCAACTCTATGTAAACACCGCTCTGAGGCAATTCAATATTCCGCTTTAACCGTTACTACCGCCCTTCTTCTCCGGTGATGCTGCGATGGCGGAGGCACCATCGGACCCAAAACTTTCTTCTCCTATGCCGAAGCACTGAATAAGCAACTCCTCAAAGAACCAGAATTCCATTCAATCCAAAGCAAAAGATCGATCATTTGGGGGAACCCAGATTGAGATTCACGATTAAAGAATGCGAAATACTGGAATCTCCTCTAAAGTGGACCCCGATTGGAAACTTTTCCCGTAGCAGACCTCAAATAGACCGGCTAAACAAACACTTCCAAACTGCTGATTTCAAAGGTCACACGGAAATCAATCTTCGGGACAATCTCCAGGCATTGATTAACTTTACGTTTTCGAAAGCTTATTATCGGTGTTGGCTTCACAAGGTTTGGAATTTTGGATCCTACCTTTTAGAATTATGAAATGGGTACCAAATTTTAATCCTCTAGTTTATTCCCCTATAGTCACAGTCCGGGTTTGAATATATGGTTTGCCTCAATAGTTTTTGATGAATGAGATATCATGTCTTTAGGGAACTTACTAGGTAAACCAATTACGGTAGACAAAGCCACACTTAATCGTACCGGATCTTATGTTGCTAGAGTGTGTATTGAAATAGACATAGCTGAATAATAGAAAGAGTCTGGATAGATTTTAGAGATTTTGGTTTATGGTAATATGTGGATTATGATGGCATACCAGACTGTTGCTCTTACTGCCTTAAATTAGGCCATTTAAGTTCTTCTTGCAGGAATGATAATAGCTTATCCACCCTTCATGCCCGGAGACCTTCAGATAATGTGGCTCATTCAAAAGAAGAACAGAGAAGGCCTACATGTAATGGAATAAAGCCATCTCCTTCAGGACCTACCATTTCAAAAAAAAATATGTCCCTGTGATTAGGAATAGATCTAACGTGCCACCTCAGAAATTTACAATTTCACAGAACAAGGAAAATTCACAAGCAAATATGGAGAAACAGCATACTATAATTATACTCTAAAAAAACTAGGTCCCTTCTAAACTGCTTCAGATGGTAATTTGATAGTTGCTGCTAAGATAGCTGATAAATCCCAAGTTGTGTCTGCTGGTGCGAATAGCTTTCATATTATGTCTTATCTATCCACTGAGGAGAATAATCTAAGTAATATGGTTGTTTTGTCTAATGTTGCTCAAACTTCCGATTGGCTGATTTGTCTACTGATCAACATGCTTAGACTAATACTACTAATATGAATAAATCTCAAAATGAAGTCCTTACAGAGTCACATGTTTTTCAACCTGTTTTGCATGATATTCCTCAGTCAACTGATATGTCCACTGAATCAGAGAAGCATCTGTCATATTTAATAGTAGATAAGAATCATGGTTTTGAATCTACTGATGGTGTTAGCTCTTAAACTAATATGGTTTTGCATAATACAGATAAGGCTACTGGTTATTTGAAATTGCATGCTAATTTAGATGCTAATGAAATCTCCTGCTCTCTATATCTTGAGATTTTACCTCCTAAAATCACACTCCCTCCTAAATCCAAAATCATAACAAACTCAGCTAATAATGATAACTTCATTGAAATTAATGCAAGAGAATCACCACTTCTAACATCAAGCAACAAAAAAGATAACAGCCTTCATTGGTTAAACACATAACATAAATTATTAAACATATCTGAGTTAAACCTTAATCTCTCAGAATTAGAAGCTAGTTTCACAGAATCACAACATAGATTTAACTCCTTAATAAAACAAACAATTAACCTTAATGAACCAGAAATAATGAACAAACTTAGAAGCCAAGAAGATACATTAAGAAAGACTATACATCAACAACTAAAATGATTCAGACCCATTCCAAACAGTCTAATCCTAAATACCTTTAAGATGATAAGCACAAAACTATGTGTGTGGAATGCTAGAGGGATTAGTAATAAAGCAACACAGTAAGAGTCAGGGATATAAAATGCAAGTACCAAATATCTATTTTTTTTCTATCATAGAACCAATGGCTCAACAAGTTCTATATAGGATATAGCAAATCAGTTAGGGTACAAAAATTTCTATCCAGGGAGAAATTTCAAAATATGGATCCTTTGGGATGACTTAATTACTTTTAAAATTTTAAAAGAAGATAACCAACACATTCATACCTCAATCAAGCATCCAAACATTCAAAATGACAGCTTAACAAGTTTTATCTATGCTAAACACACAATAAAAGAAAAATAATATTTATGGCCTGAGCTGTTAAAGCATAAAAAGGAACCATTAAGCCTAATAGGTAACTTCAATGTTTTGGAAAAGGTGGAAGAATATCTCGGACCTTTAAATCCTAATCCAAGAGGTATTAAAAACTTTAACAAATTTATTACAAATGTTGAACTCACAACCTTACCTACACCTGGAAGTCAGTATACATGGACATGTGTAAGAAGTAAGGGTAGATTATGGGAGAGACTAGACAGGGCCTTCTCAAATAAAAAATAGTGGTCTCTCTTCCCTTTTCCAGTATTAAAACACTTCCTAGACAATAATCTGACCATTCTCCCCTCTTTTTCAACATAAAAAGAGAAGCTGAACCCTCTGGTCCAATACCTTTTCGTTTCTAAAACTGCTGGTTCACACACAACAGTTTCATGCAGCTAACTCAACATGCAAGGAATATATATACGCACCTAAAGGTCATGCATAAAATGACTTTCAATATTAAAAACCATAAAGCAGCTTTAAAAATCTCGAACAAAAACATTTTTGGATATATATTTGATAAAGTAAAAGAATGGGAAGAATCTCTTCTATAAGCAGAAGTTAAGTTGCAACTTAATGAAACCACAACATCTCTTATAGCTTGTAATTCTGCTAAAGAAAATCTCCTCTAGCCTTGACCAATCAAGACATTTTCTGGAAATAGAAATCAAGGTTCATATGGTTAAGAGAAGGAAATACTAACTATAAATTATTCCATAACTCAGCCAAATCAAAACACAAAAGACAAATGATCACTGAAATAAAAAAACTCAAATGGAAAATGGTTAAATACAAAACAAGAAATAAGTGAAGAAGCAGTAAAATTCTTCTGTAAATTCCTTAGAAATGATTTTTCTGACCCTTCAGGTATTGATACTTCATGGATATTAGAAAATATTGCAGAAGTCATAATACCACAAATTAATCAACAAATGATAAAACCTGCAACAAGAGCTCACTTCCATCATACAACAAATGAATAGTGACTCAGCCCCAGGACCAGATAGATTCCCTGGAAGCTTTTATAAAAATTGTTAGGATATAATAAAGGAGGACACATTGGAAGAAATAAATGATTTTTTAAAATTAACTCCAGTACCTAAAGCTATCTCCTCAGCACTAATTGTTTTAATCCCAAAAAAATGTTTGTTCATCTTTCAAGGATTACAGACCTATTAGTCTTTGTACTTCTCAAACCAGATTATGTCAAAGCTAATTGCTGAAAGGTTAAAACCACATCTTGACTCAATAACCAGACCTAAACAATATGCATTTACATCAGGTAGAGAACTAGCTTATAGTGTGTTATTAATGCAAGAGATCACAAATTTCTTACATTCAAAATCAAAAGGTCATAACATGATCATCAAACTAGATATGATGAAAGCCTTTGACAGAGTATCCTGGAATTTTCTAAGTAAGTTACTGATTTAAATGGGTTACTGATTAAAATGGGGTTTTCTGCTCACTTCTCAGCCTTTTTCTCAGTACTAATAAATGGCACTCCTAATAGTTTCATTCAAGCCTCCAGAGGATTAAAACAAGGAGATCCTCTCTCCCTTATACTTTTCATTTTGATGGCTGTAGCATTCTCTAAAAACTTTATTTTCCTGTATCAATACTCAAACATCAGTCCTTACAAAATTCCATCATCCATGATCAAAATCTCTCACCTATTATTTGCTGATGAGACATCGATCTTCTTGCAACACTCAAAAAAGGTGGGAGGCCATCACTGTGCCTTTCAAAGATAGTATTTATATGCCCTAATTGAGCTATACTACTAGAAAGTATACAGTAGCAAGTCGGGGCCGTCCACGAGGAAAATGGGATTTTATCGAGTGTTAAGCTTAATTAAAAGCACCTAAAGATGTCACTCTAAGTGTGTGGTAACAAGTTTGGGAGTTTTAGTTTTAGAAAAATACTACGACTACTTTAAAGAGCTGAATTAAACAACAATTAGAGAAATTGATATAACTACGATCGCACTAGCACGAAAGATATAATTAAGACGATAACGAGTCTTAGGCGCTATTGGTTTACATTTCTAGTCATCCTTTGATCATTGATTAATTAACCCATTTTTATGCAGTAATCACATATTGTGGAGAACTTGTCAACACCTTTTGGGTGAGGATATTTCTCGCCTCTCCCCGATTATAGTTAGAGTGGGCGATCAGCGCCACACAATAACCCTTACCCTCGGGTCACCCTAGACGATCGGTGTCATATACTTCCCCGAGAATAGCAATACACATGGAGAACTAATACAACTAACACAATATCCTACAAGCAAGAAATGTCAGGATAGGACAAATATATCTTCTAATAACGACTACGAGGATTGACCTTCATGCTAATCGTTATTAGGGATCCACATTGATAATTAGTCAACCCCATTCAAATTCATCTCAAATCTAATTAATTACATCAATCAATGGTTATAATTAGTTGTCACACCTGATTATAACCTAGCATCAACTAATGATAATCACATCGACAAAAAGTCAAAGTCTTTGAGGTTTGACCAAAAACCTAGCAATTAATTAACCCACAATCATAAACTAGTTGACCATCCTAGTCTAAATCATGCATTAACTACACAAGAAAGCACAAAATATACTTGATAATCAAAGCACAAAATAGGATA
>JAUOBV010535663.1:0-17075 GCA_032360425.1 Rubia occidens | reverse complement strand
ATCCGCACTCCATGAGATCGCTAATTAAATCAACAACCATTATACAAGAGAGATAGAACTTAACTGAATTTTTTTTCACAAAGATAGATATTTATATTTTTTCTCCCGTTATAACTACTAAGGGGTAGATAGTGGCAAGTTGGGGATCATCCAAAAAAATGCTAGAAAATGAAAGGTTAACTACACAAAGCCGCAATCGAGTCGGCAATCCGATCACGTGTCGGGAATAGCTAATGTTGCAAAATAAGGTTTTTGGGAGGGGAGGGGGTATTTGTCAGCTAAAAGCATGCAAGAACAATATTGTAAACTATAAAAATCTAACGGAATAGTTAATGTTGCAAAATAAGGTTTTTTTGGAGGGGAGGGGGTATTTGTCAGCTAAAAGCATACAAGAACAATATTGTAAACTATACAAATCTAACACTTGGGGATATTTGCATTAAATGACGAGTAGTCTATTTCGATCCAAGATTCAATCAAATACAAGATTCATAAACCTATTGTAATACGTATGTCACATTGTGTGATCGATAGTCAACACTTCCCCTTGTTTGTGACACAAAAGTGCTCTAGTTTCCTCTATCAACATCGCCTCTATAATTAGAAAAGTGCAACAACGACACTGCCTGCTGTGTATATATACTCTTTCCCATAAATAATTATGTCCCGTGCACTCCACTATGAATACTTCTCCCAAGGCCTATAAAGGTAAAATGATTGGCACCTTGTAGTGACTCTAAGGTTTCAATGACATCAGTCGAATTACGCAAGCCCTAGTTCCTACTACTATTCCGTTCTCCCATCGGGATACTATCAAATTCCTTTCTGGCGAGTAGTCCAGTTCTTACTAGCGTACGGTCATCGGAGTGGAGCTCACGAACATGCATACACCCACACGGTCGCAGAATTCTCACTCCCCCAATTACCCTAACTAACACTCCCAAGGGGACAACCATAGTTCACCATAAAATGAAGTAGACAAAGGTGTATACCAACATAGTATATCAATCATGCATTTAACAAGAATGTAAGGCACAAGTCTTCCTAATATTCATAAGCATTTAAGAATACGGAGATCTTAGAATCTCACAAATTAACTACCAAGTTATGAACACAAATATAAACCCCCAAGCTAAATCACTACTCCCGTAGCATTGAACCCAATTGTACAATTGGATTCAAAAGCCGTAGGGAAAACAAGGATAATTAAACTAAGAGAGAAGGGTTAGCCCCTTTCTGCCTCTACCAATGCTTTGGAAAACTAGGAAAATGAAATAAAACTAATGCCAAACTTAAACCCTAATATACATAGATCCTATTATATAGTAGATATAATTAGTCCTTGAAAGAGGCCAAAAAAGAGCAACTAAACCCTAGTTGGCTGCCATGCATGGGCCGTGCAACAGCAAACAGCCCGTGCAATAGGGCACAGACCACCGGCTGGGTGTTAGTCCTCCAGCTTTTTAAGAGCACGACCATGCATTTCGTTGTGAACAACTGGCCGGAAGCACTTCTGAACTTTTGAATGTCATGGTCCGTGTGATTCCTCTTGGGTCGCTAGCTAGAAGCTTGATTTCACCTTCTGAGTGATGCAATCCTTGTAATACCTTACGAGCCACTGGCAGGAAGTTGAGTTTTGGGAAAATGATGGCGCATGCATGCAAATTTTCATGGGAAATGATTTTTTCTTCTAATCTTAAACTTTGGGTTGCACGGGGCATGAAAAATGGTATGGTCCATGCTCATACTTAGCCACACGTACTTCGTTGAATCGGCACAGGCCATGCAGTTTCCTGTGGCCTCTGCATGAAACTTTGGCACCATCCATTTTACATCCAGTGTAATTCCACGCGGTCGTGCCAATCTTTACTTGTTCGATCTGTCACTCCTTTCTCCTCTTGGCTTGGTTCCATCTACTCTCATGTTATGACTTGTGGACTTCTATTTACAACCATCCTTGCGAATGACCTTCTACTACCTACTACCACTCTTGCGGATGGTCTTCTACAATCTACAATGAAGTGCTCATGAGCAACCTACCAATAAGCTCAAAAAAAGAGAATCTAGTTGCTCGTAAGGACATAGTGTCCATTAGATATAAATAACTCTAAAAAACTAGTAATTTAGATAAGAAAACCATCAATGGTTATCTAAACCCTTTGTAATGTAAACCTAACAAAACTTAGCAATTAACTAGCCAAAATATACAAATAAATGTGTCAAATGAATTGGTTAACACGTGCTTTCAGGTGCAGATCACCATGCAATGTGATTGTCTTAAAATTGAGAAGCATGAAGGAGGTACGCGAGACCAAGAAGGAGGTCGTGCAAGAGGACGACAAGATTATGGAAAGCAATGAAATCAACCTCAAAGAATAGGAGATAGTTATTGAGGAATATCCCTCAAGGGAGCTCCCCACCACCGAGGTAAGGGTGATCCCTACTCTGCCATTTCCTAGTGCTCTACGAGGAAGGCCAAAGGTGGCAACGAATGAGGTTAAAATTTCCCAAGTCTCGAGAAGATTGAGTTTAGCATTATAATTCTTGATATCATTGAACAAGTTACCTCATATGCTAAATTTCTAACAAATACTTGCACTAAAAGAAGGAATAAATCAACTAAGAAAGTAGGTCAGTTTAAAATAGGTAGAGTAGCCACTGTAGATGATAAAACATACCTAAGAAGTTTGATGACTTAGGTGAATCTATCAATGTCATCCCATTTAGACTATATGAAAACCTTGACATAGGTGAGCTTAGAGACACTAGGATAGTTGTCCAACTAGCTGATAATTCTCAAGCTAAGCCTGGAGGTATAGTTAAGGATGTTATGGTTAGGGTAGGCAATCTAGTGTTCCCAGAAGACTTCTATGTCCTTGATGTAGTGAAAGATAGAGATGCACCCCCAATTTTAGTGGGGAGAATGTTCTTAAAAATATCAAGGAGAAAAATGGATTTCCATTGGGGAACACTAACCCTAGAGGATGATGTTAATAAGGTTGGTTTTGAAATTTATAAGTCTAAGCCTGATTCACCTATTTCTTCTCTTAAGTGCAATGACATATCTCTATATGTCGAACTTGTTCAATATGATGATTTTTGCATGACTTATGATGATGAGTTCCTTGATTATATTGGTGAGAGTGATAAGAAAAATCATATTTTGAGCTTTGATTGTGATGACAATACTGATGACACATATGCCATGCATGAATTTTGTGATGATATTCTTATCATGGATTTTATGGTCACTAACCTTAAGCGATTAGTGGAGAATGGAGAGGACTTAAAATCCCCTCAACCACTTCCTAAAGTCGAGGAATTGGATAAGGGATCAACATTAGTTAAGGTAAGTAATTTGGATTATGAGGATGTGTTACCCACTATTGAGACTGTGCATATTCTATCTTCTTTGAAAGGTGATTTTATGACACACATGTTGATGAACATGATTTTGTTGTTTCTCGTGTGATTAAGAATGATTTTCTTCCAATTGTAAACACTAACATCCAGCAGGGAAGGAACTGGGTTAAGGAGTTCAAACCTCCTAAACCCCTTCCTAGTCCTAAAATAACGTGTCAGCCATAGTGAAGAACGAATGTGTTTGGTCTGTATCTCCTAAAGTGAAGGGTAAGTCTAAGGTAATGTGTATGTGGTCATGGGTGGTATTAAGGATGGTGATTCCGGTGACACACCGACCAATTTTTGTTACATTTTGAAAATGCAGGAATAATAAGTCGTGAGGATGATAACAAAGAAATGGTGCTTCTAGTTTGTGATAGTAGGTTTTGAAATTTTCTGTGATTTTTGGAAAGTGTTTTATTATTGGTGGTGTTTTAGGGATTATTAGTCATAGGATTTTGGCTGGAACAGTACTATACTCGGTTTTCATATTTTTAGGTACAGGAATTTTGCAACAAAATTTGAAGGAAGTGAGCTTGGCATGGGCCGTGCCAAGCCTCGTTCCATAATGCAAAGCTCGGGGCCTTCATACAGCATGGGTCGTGCCAGATTGAACAACACAAGCCATTCATATGGCACGCGTTGGGCTGTTCCATAAGCTTGCCGCCCAGACTCACCAATCAGAATTCACTATACTTTCAAGAAATGGCCTCGTTCTTCACCATTTCTTCACTCTCCTTTTTTACCAAAAACCCAGGAACCTAAAACCAAGAACTACCCCTCTTTCCTAAGTCTAAAATCCACATAGCTTCTTCGTTCCTTAACCAAATTACCTCAAATTTGTCCCAAATTATCCCCTTCTCAAATACGTACAAAGCCCATTGCCAATTGCTTCCAAAAATAAAAAAAATCTGCCTGGATTCTTGAAAAAGGCAGCTCGGCTTCTTCTTCAATTTTTCTCCCAAATTTGAAGACTTGCTCCCAAGTATTAGGAATTGCTAGAATCTACTCTAGGAGGAGTCACACACACACACACACACACACCCAGACACACACACACACACACACACACACACTCCACAAGCATCAATTCACCAGATTCCATTATCATCCTCTACCTTGGTATCAATCGAACCACCCTTAAGGAATAGATTTATTTTGGAATTTATGGATATTACATGTTTAGGACTTGTTAAGTGGGCTTGAGTGTGATTACATATTTTCTTGAAAAGTTCGAGTGTGGGTACCTGTTGAGACTGTTGGATTTTTAGTTGCTACTTTTTGTGGTGTATACTTGTATTGCGGTTATTATGTCTAGAAGATAGAGAGATAGCCCTAGTATTCCATTTAGGGGGGTCGCACACACTTCGTGTTGAGCAATAGCAGTTATGGGAGCGTCTTATGGCCCACCCCATCCTAGAGACCAAGTTTGTGGATGAGAGGGCCATAAAGGAACCGAAACTCTACAAACCACTCAAGGAGCTCCTGAAGATGATTGGGTTGAAAGGCTTCATGAAGAAGTCAATCCCAACTACATTAGGTACACCCTAGAGTTCCTAGCGACTATTAAGATAGAGGTCAATAGGCTAGGTGAGAAAGGGGCTAGGTTCCACCAGGGCGACGAGGCCCTATCTATGACTTTCAAGGAAATTTTTTAGTCTTTCATATGAAAGTACGTTACTGATGTGGATGGTAGCGTCGAGAATAGTTTAGGATTTAATGTTCGCACATTCTGGCCCACCATCAAATTTTTTAAAAAATGAAAGAAATATACCCTACTAAGTCGAAAACCCAAAAGGAAAAATTAGGAAATAATGGGAAAAGCCTGGATAGGTTGAAAAACCTATGCCAAAATGAGAGGCCATGGTGTGGGAATAGGTGAAAAGTGAGCTTGAAAAAGATTTTTTTTAAAGCTTGGATGAAAACCAGAAAGGGCTCCTAAGAAAAATGAGATAAAATGAGAGAAATTGAAACCATGTTATGCTTCTCTTGATTTGTATTTGGTGGCTTCTTCATCGGAGTAAGCTATATCTACATATATTTTGTATACCTTTCCGTTTAGTTGGTATGGTCGGTTAGATAAATTACTTTAGCTTTTCTGGAGAGTGAGAATTGTGAGATTCTTACATCTTTGGGGGAACTAGGGTAGTCTAAGAATAAAATCTAGCTAATCATGCATGAATAAAAGGCATAAATTGGTTTTTAAAAATGTAGGTAAATAAAAAATATAAGGATTAGCCATTTTAGCTCATAAAAGTGAATAGAAAAAGTGTGACGATCCGCACATGTTTACGATTTCTATTAACTTAGGCTGTAAATTAGTGAAAATGTTATTATTGACTTAGGGGTCTCAATTAATGTCATGGATTATATATCTATAAGGATTTCAACTTAGGAGAACTCAGAGAAACTAGGGTTATCATCCAATTGGACACCATTCCCAACCTAGTCCTAGGAGAGTAGTGAAGGATGTGGTTAGGGTAGGTAAGTTGGTATTTCTGGCGGACTTCTATATCCTCAACATGTCGCACAAAAGAAGTGCACCCCTAATATTATAGGGGAGGTCATTTCTAAAAAAATGTCTAGGACTAAGATAGATGTTCACCTAGGAACATTGACCCTGGAGGATGACATTGATAAGGTCGTGTTTGAGATTTATGTATCTTATCATTCATCATCTTCTTATTTGTGTGCAAGTAATGGCATAGTTTCTTATGCGAAAATTAATCATGTTGAGGTTTCTTGCATGAAAGATTAATTTGTAAATTCTTGTATAATTGATGAGGGGTCACATGTTGAGAGCGTAATGAAGGATGAAAATGTTGAGAGCTTTAATAACTTGCATGATTTAATATTTCCATTTCTATGATGAATTGTTCTTCAGGATCTATAAAAACTAACATGCAGCGACTTATATAGCATGGGAAGAAGTTGAAAACTACTAGACCTCCTCCTAAACCCAAGGAGAAAGCTAAGGCCTTAACCTTGATGAACATTCAACATAAACCCTAAATGAGGAATAACTCAAAGATAAGGATGAATCCTACTCGAGACCTCTCCATAAGGATATCATTGTGGGTAGAGTGGAAAATGGCAACTCTGGAGACCCAACAGTAAGGTTTAAATAATTGAACATTGAAAGTAGGAATAAGTCGTGACGACGACAATAAATATATGGTGCTTTTTCTTCGCTTTGATTGTGTTTTAGTTGTTTGTTAGTTTTTTGTGTGTTTGTGTTTTAGGAGTTTTTTGTTGAAATTTTTGGTTGAAGATTGGTTTGAATCGAGTCTCGTGGTTTTAGTTAGAAGAATATAGGAAGTTAGGCTGAAAGGGGAATAAAATGGTCCAAAAAAGTCCAGGAGTGTTCCAGGGCATGGGTCGTGCCTATTTGCACGGCTCGTGTAAGAATAGATAGGCATGGTGCCTTCAAGTTACACGGTCGTGCCAGATGAGCAGAACTGTAGATTTTTGGCAAAATAATATTTTGCCAAATTGTGCATTAGTGCCACATCAGATCTACAGTTCTCTTCTTCCCTAAATTGGGTAGTGCTAGTTGGCATTGAACCAAGCCATAACAACTTCATTGAACTTGAATTGAAGACACTTTAAATCAATCTTAAATTTTCCTTTTCTACATATATCATTACTACCTTTATATTTCTCTCGCTACCCCAAATAACTTATTTGGAAAACATCGTCAATCTTCTGAACCGAATCTGACCATATCTTCTCCCATCAATAGAGAAAACTTGCCACACTTCCATAAGTCCAAAATATTCATCCCATTTCTGACTAGGGAAAATTTGAATTTTGGGAAGTTCTCTGAAGAGAGAGCATTCTTTTTCTTTTCTTGTGAGTTTTTCATCTCCTAAGCTGGAAATTCGGGTAATGCTTTAAACTTTGTGTTTACTTACTTTCATTGGCATGATTGTGGAATATAGAGGAGCTTGAAATTTGAAAATTTTGATGTTTTTGGGTGTGTATGAGTAATGTGAATGCTTGTGTGTTAGACTAAGTGTGGGGGAAGATAATAGACCCTTATTTGTAATTATGTGATGATGTGCTAAATGGTGGATGTTTGGGGTAGCATGATTCTTTCGAAGTGGCATTATCGTGCTCCTTAAAGTTGTATATCTTTTCATTACCATCTTCTCTTGTTTTCGATAGAATATTAGGTCCTAAGAGGAGTCGAGTGGAGAAAGTGACCACTACCCGTGTTGAGAAGGGGAAAGTTTGGACAAGTTGGGAAGCAAGGGCCGAGCCAAGCCATTGTGTCTAATCCCTTGGTTGTCAGCGACTTTACAGGATCGAAGAGAATTTCTATGGGTGCAACTAGGAAATGGAGTAACTTGCAAAGGCCGAAGATGGTGGTGTTAGAGACTAAGGTTGTTTCCAAAAAGACTTTGGAAAAAATCAGCCTACTCCTACCTGTGACCTACTTATTAGGTGGGGTAGGCATAGAGGGATTCCCAGAGATGCACTTGAAGACATTCAATCGATAAACGTTAGAGTCTCCATTCACTAATGAGAAAAAGACCGACAATTAAGAGATGAGGACGATATCATTCCACCTTGATGAAAAGAATTAAATATTGACCCATCGAGAAGTTTTAAGGGCATTTGGGTGGAAATGCGGGAAGGAGACTCCAAGGATGCATAAGCGAGGTATCCCGTTCGCACTAGGTAGCATTTGGAGACATATAGTCGGAGTGGATAGGAACCATAGAGGGGAATATCGAAATAGCCCACCCAGCTTTGTGGTAGGTCCAACGCCTCCGATCCATGGGTGATTTGTGTCTTGAGAAGATGGGTTATTGCCCCAATTGAGACATGGAGATAGGTTGGTCCATCACTCTGGAAGGGAATACATATCCGAACATGGTGGATATGTTCATTGAAGAGTGTGCCTTTACAAAAAAAGAAGAGAGCCTAGAAGATACATATGGGAGGTATGGTAAGTATTCTCTCACAATACCTTTGACACGAGTCCCCACACATTTTCCTTTGGCGAGTAAAATCCGAATGAGAATGAATTACACTATGAAAAATTTGATCAAAGCTTCCATGGTTGCCACCACTACTTCAAGTGATCGCTTCAAATGGTTATATAATGGCTCAAGCATTTGTAATTTCACGGTGCTTCCACAGCCCAAGCACAAGACTATTACTCATCACACTACTTGGGAAAACCTCTTCATATCCCCTCTCCCGAGCTTTGAGAAGAACTTCTTTAACACATTTTCGACTCCAGGTGTGGATAGTGAAAATGAAGGTGAAACCCCCCTTAGAGCGTAACCTACCAAATCCAACCTACTGGCAAAATTCAACGATCAATTTGATATGTTGGTCAGATTTGGTAGGTTGCACGAAAATCCCTACCTACCAAATCCAACCTAGCATAAAAATATCATTGCTTTTGTTGACTTGAACAATGGCATCTATCCATTTTCCCCACTCTGACTTGTAAATTCCTGCACGATTGTTTAAAGTCCCCTCACGTTTTGAGCATGAATGTGGGGGAGCACCTCCTCAATTGTAGCCTTGTTGTCCACCCCAATAGACATTTCCTTGCTCTTGTTGGTCCTCACTCCAATAGAAATTAGGGTGGTCTTGGTAGCAAGGGTTAAAGGTTTTGGCGTAGGTGTATTTATTCTGGTAGTCTTCTCCTTAGTTCCCTTGGAACCCTATTGTTGCCCCCTCAGAATTGCCTATTCATCTGCACACTGTAGGGTCATACAAAACCAACCTTCATGGGATAGCTTAGTTAACCTAAGGAGTGCAAGATTCAAAGATAAAAATTAATATATTGTGACTCTTGTGGTCACTATCAACTACTATAGAGTAGCTAGTGGCAAGTTAAGGATCATCCATAGAGATACAGGAAATTGAAAGGTAGCTAGACACAACCCCCACTCAGGCGTCACTCCAGTTGTGTGTCAGGAATAGCTAGTGCTACAAGTATAAATATTTAGAGGGGTTTTCTAACAGCTAGTGACTATGCAAATGAGACAGATTAGATTATTATAAACTAACCTTAGGGAATATTTGCGTAACATGACCGATTACTGAATTTAATCCTAGATTCTATCACATGCAAGATATGTGAACTTATCCTATGACTATATCACATAGCATGGAGATAGTTGAAACTTCCCAATGTCAGTCACACAAAGGTTCATCTCCCCTTTATAATGCTACCACATTGTCTTCGTAATTAGGGAAGGCGCTTAGATCACATTTTCAATACTGTAATTCCTTCTCTATAAATATCACTCCCAATGCTAGTGGGCCCCCACTTAAAATAACAAGGCCATGTGTAGGTAGCAATCGTTAGATATGAGAGTGGGGATAATACATCTTGGGCACTCCACTATGGGCAACAATTCCAAGTCCTAGAGAGTAAAAGGAGTTAGCATCTCATGATGACTCTAGGGTTAACACAACTCTAGTCGCTACGCCACAACCCTAGTCGGTACAAACTGTTATGCTACTCTATTGGGGTTTGCTGAGGGTTTCCCCTCTTTAGGAAAAATACCATCCCTAACATGATTGATTATTACACGATGAGCCAATCAAGTTAGAGTCTGACAATTGGGATGGTACTCTCGAGATAGCATGCATGCACTCATGTCCTCGGTGATCACGAACCAACAATAGCTCTAACCTAACACTCCCAAGATAGCATGAAAATTCTGGCACGATATTACGCTGCACATAGATATATGAGTGTATCATAAAATATGGCATAGTAATAATCTAACAAGAATGTAAAGCACAAAATAAGCACAAATATACATAGGACATAAACATAAGGAACTCTAAGAATCTCATAAAATCAACATGTAGTCATGAATACAAATATTTCCCCAAGAAACTAAGCTACTGTAAGGACATTGAATCTAAGACAATCATTCAATTAAATTCCTTAGGTAAAAATAGGAAAATTAAATGAAGAGAGGAGATAGCCTCCTTCTCTCTCTACCTACTCTTAGATCTTGGAATTAAAACTATGAAAAAACTTAAACCCAAGTACACCAGTTGCTACAAATATAATAAGTGGAAATGGGCCATGGAAAATCCCAAAAAAGTAGAAACTCTACTAGCCATGTCGGCACGGGCCGTGCAATAATGCGCGGTCTGCGCCACACGGTCGGTGCAAATGTACACGGGTCGTAGACTGCAAGTCCTTCTTGGCCAATTCTAAGCATGCGGCCCATGCAAAATCACGTGGGTCACTGACTGGAGAGCTGATCTTAGCAGTCAAAGAATGCTTCCCTAGCAAAAGCATGTGGACTTCCGTCTGGAGTTGTCGTATTTATCTTCTAAGTACGCGGAAATGCAAAAGCTTGCAGGCCACAAAACGGAGTCGTCAGTCTTCAACATATGGGGTGCATGGACCGTTCAAAAGCACACGGCCTGCACTCAGTCTTATTATCCTCAACAGATGGTTTGGCATGTTCTGTGTAAATATAAGGCCAGTCTTCATGTCTTTTGGACTAAGACTATTTTTCTTCGGTGCATCTATCTACCACCATATTTTTAGCTCATGGCATTCAGCCTACTACCATTCGTTTAAATAACCTTCTAATATCTAGTACCATTCTTATGAAAGTCCTTCTGCACAATCTGAAATGCCTACAAGCAATCTACAAATAAAAGCTCACTAAACGGATCTAGACGTTCGTAGGGACATAGAATCCATTAGATATAAATAAGCTACAAAATGAGAAATTAAGGGAAAAAAAGGGTCAACTAAACCCCTTTTATTGCAAATTCACCTAAATATAGAAATCTACCACATAAAAGCAAACAAAAGATATGCTAAATGTTTTATGAAACACATACGTCTAGAGTATCATCAATTCCCCCAAACTTAAACCTTTAATCATCCCCAATTAAAAAATAACAAGCATATACTAGCATGCAAAATATTTCCCCAAAACATCCAACATTGTATTCCTAAACTACCCTAACTACCAAATACATAAGAATATCCACTCTCATATCCCAAAGAAAACTAAAGTAATCTAAACAACCAACGTGTCATTGAAAGACGAGGTTCAATCATGTGAATGTGTGAAGCTAGCTTACTATATTAAACGAAGCAACCAAAAGACAAGCCATGAGAAGCTTAGAATAAGTTTTAATTTCTCTCATTTCTCTCATTTTTTCCTAGAAGCCCTTTCGAGTTTTCATCCTACCTTCCCACATTTTTTTATTTCTCAAATCTCACATCTCACCCTTTTCCACACCATTTTCCTTCTCACTTTTGCATTGGTTTTTCAACCGATCCGGCCATTCCCATTGTTGCCTAAATCTCCGTTTTTGTGTTTGCAACATAACGTGGTAATTTTTCTTAAAAAAATCTTTTTTATTTGTAGCACAAAATTCCCCAAAGTAGGCTCCATACTACATGGAGAATAAGGAAAATAAATAAACACCAAGAAGTTTATCCAGAATTCCTAAGTGCCTAACTGGTGTGTGTGATGTCCTAAAGAAATTCTTCTTTTTCCTTATGAATGAAAAGTGGTCAGCCGAAGTACGCTTAGTGATATGTAGTACGAATCCTATAAAGAGTGAGTGATTTCCTAAAGCAATTATCCTTTTTCATTCATAGAAGTAGTGGAGGGAGTTTCAATATTTACACCAATAGCTTTTGGAAATGTTGAATCCATGGCCCATCCTTCATTCGAAATGCTCCCTATCAAAACAACACAAGATCAAGCATAATTGAGTTCCACAAAAATTATCTAAAAGAGAATTGAGAAAACAAAATTTAATAACACTACCAATGGGTATATTTAATGTCGTCCATACGACTTATTTACCTTAGAAGATTTCATTCATATATTGGATCTTCAAGGAGGAGATTTTCCACCACGAATAATACCAAATTCCCCAACTCAAATTAAGGTTTAAATCTCTACCCATTTACTATCCATTTTTTGTTATCCTTCTCATCTTCTACCTCTATCGCACCAGGAGGATATACCTTGGTCACCACATACGGACCCGCCCACCTTGATCATAATTCACCAGGAAAGAGATGGAGTTAAGATTGGTAGACAAAGACCTTTTGTACTACCTCGAAGTATTTTCTTTAATATTCTCTTGTCGTGCTAAACTTTCATCCTTTCCTTGTATATTTTTGCATTCTCGTAGGAATCACGCCTAATATCTTCAAGTTCTTGGATTTTCAACCTCCTATGTTATCTTGCTTCCCTCAAGTCTATATTTAGGCATCTCACAGCCCAATATATCTTTTTTCAAGTTCTACTGGAAAGTGCATCCTTTACCAAAAAGGATCCAGATAGGATGAAATGCCTATAAGGGTTTTGTGTGTGGGTTTGGGAGTCCTAAAGTGCATCATCTAATATGGAACTCCAATCCTTCCTCGACGGTTTCACCATCTTTCGAGAATGTCCTATATTTCTAGATTGGATATCACCACTTGCCTGTTTGTTTGGGAATGGTAAGCGGTGTATTTCTTGAGGGTTACTCTGTATTTATTTAATGAGGACTGCATGAGTCAATTGCAAAAATGAGTTCCTATATCGTTGTTTCGGGTTTAGGGGATGCCGAACCGAGAAAAAATGTTTGAGTTGAGGAATTCTATGATAGTTGCTGAATCATTGGTCTTTACTGCCTTGGAATGTGCCCATTTGGACACGTAGTCCACTACCACTAAAATATAGTGGTTCCCTCAGGAATTGGGGAAGGACCCCATGAAATCCATTCCCTACAAATCAAAACCTCACAAGACATAAAGAAGTTCTAGGGTCTCTCATTCTTGAATGAGATATTACCCATCATTTGGAAACTATCACGAGATTGGACAAAGTCTTGGGTATGTTTCCACATGTTGGTCCAATAAATACCACATTCAACCACCTTCTTAATGGTTTTTTTTATACCCGAAAGGTCCACCACCTTGAGAAGAGTGAAAGAACCCAATGACGGATCCCACTTCATTCACGGGAATGCATCTTCTAACATTTTGGTCAGAGTAATACCTCTATAACTAAGGGTCATCCCACACATATGCCCTTTTCCTCACTCACTCACTAACCTATCGCGATTTTTGACCATTAACCCTAGTTTTTCTTCCATTTTCATCTTGCTTTCTTCTCGATTTCATGTTTGAATTGCTATTGTTTTTCAGTATGGATTCTAGTAACTAAACTTAGTCATGGGAGCAATTGATTAAGGCTTCCAAGCCCATGTATTGAGAACTTTGTATGAAGCTATTTAATGCTTTTCTATTGTGTATTTATTGTGCTTGAATTTGGTTGTTGAATACATTAATGGTGTTGGAAGTTTGATTATATGAAACGCTTTTATGATTACATGTTAGGGTTTGTAGAAAATAGCTAATTCTCCTTTCTTTTGATATGAAATCCAAAGGCATGAATTATAGCTTCTAATATGGTTTTTGATTTGATGAATGCTAGATAAATATGACAACGTCGAATTCTTTATCATGTTTGTTTTAGGTAGCAAATAGGAGAAGTTTATGAATGTTAAACGTTCCTGACTAATCTTGTGTAAATGCATGAATTGGTTCAATGCTTAGACACAGTGTAGTGTTTAGAAGTGTTACCAAGCTTGTTGATTCTTTGTACGTAATACCATCAATGAGATACTTTTAGGTGTTGATCGACTAAAGGAGTCATTAGTGAGGTTTAGCAAGAGATGTCGAATTCACCCTTGTAAACTACTATCAAAGAAGGATAGAAGATTTATCTTCACAACAAGTAGTAAAAATATGTTGTATGTTCAATGATAGATTATAGGTTTGGAAGTATAAATCAATTGCGCCCAAGGTCCGTAACATGTTTTTAAACTCTTCTTATTAGTTGTTGCATATTTAGTAGATTTTCATTGCTTGCTAGTTAACTTATCGTTATTGATAACTTAGAAAATCAACCCAACCCCCCCCATTTACAAGCTTATACTTACATACATATATATATATATGCATATCTTTATATCTAGTGTAGTATTCACATTATATGTGAAAACCATTAGAAATATCCCTCTTCTTTGTGGACGACCCCAATTTGTCACTATCTACTTAATTGTATTTAGGAAGCATTTAGGGCTTATAAATTGTATCTTTGAGAGGTACGGCGATGACCTCCCAAATTTTTGCGCCGCTGCCGGGAAAGAGGCATATATTTGTAAATGTTAGGGCATATTATGTGTGAATATGTGCTAGTTGTTAATATTTGTTAGTTTTCTTTTAGTTGGTTTTTATTTCAAATAAGGTTGGCTGGGAGACATATTGTTCGAGTTCTTGGTGTATGGTTCGTACTCAATCCTCTTCACAAGAACCCCTACACTACGACCCCGAGTTAGAGTTAAATTTTAAAAGGGCTAGGAGATTTTCTTTGGAAAGTGTGAACAACACCCCTCTTAGTGACCATTTTGCGAAATCTTCTACCTCCGTGAATCATCAAGATGGACATTAGGAACATGAGGTGAGAACCCCGGAGGAGGACCTAAATACCCTCCCCTTCAAGGGGAGAGATGTCCTGTTGAGGAAAATTCTATTGGGGGAGATTATGGATCCCAATATTGAGCAACAACTGATGTGCATCACTTATCCAGCGGTTGGAGCTACTGGAAATTTTGAGCTTCAATCCAGATTAATACACTTGCTACCTACATTTCTTGGTAGGCAAGGGAAGGATCCCTACAAACATCTCTCCAACTTTCATATGATTTGTTTGGGATGATTCCCAATGGGGTGAATGAGGGCCTCTACAAATTGAAAGCCTTCATTTTTTCACTGCGAGATACCACAAGGGATTGGCTCCACTACCTTCCATTCGAGAGTATCACCTCTTTGATTGCATTGAAGATGATGTTTCTTTCCAAGTACTTCTGGCCTCAAAGTCCGCCACCTTGAAGAAGAACATAAGTTGTATCCTTTAATTGCCCGAAGAATCACTCTACGACGATTGGGAGAGGTTAAAAAATGTTCTCTCAAGTTGTCTTTACCATGAATACTCGGAGGGATATGTGGTCATATGTTTCTAAAATTGTCTCATTGATGAAAATTAAAGGCTAGTGAGGAAAGCTATGAAACTCTTGGAGGAGTTAGCTGAAGAGCCGAGGAATTATAGCTCAAGGGCCATTTTGAGGAGAAAAAAATCCCAACACAAGTACTCCTTCCAACAATGTTAACTTGAAGACCAAGTGTCGACTCTCACTTCTATGGTCAAGGCTTTGATGACACAATCAGGGGGCTAGACCGCATGTGAAATCTTGTGAAATTTTCTTTTCTCCACATCTTACGGATGCATTTCCTACTTTGAAAGATGTTTAAGTTGAAGAGGTGAATGCCATGGGATATCAAGGAGGCCAAGGATACCAAAATTAAGGGTATCAAGGAAATCAAGGCTACCAATATCGGCCTTACAATGCGGCCAATCAAGTTCACCAAAATATATGGTATGAGAATGCACAAGGGGGTCAAAGTTCTCTACTTGATTTCCCCCCTCAACAACAATATCGGTCTCCTCAACTGTAATACCAAAGGATTCAAGGTAAACCCCCCAATCAAGGTGAATGTCAGGGGATGTCAAAGGAGGAAATCATGCAAGCCATTGGGAAATTGACCATATGTGTGAACAAGGCCAAGAAACACCAAGAGAAGACCGACTCTAGCATTAAAAATATGGAGACTCAAATGAGCCGAATGGCTCAAACCTTGAGTTGTATGGAGGCGCAAGATTTGGGAAAACTTCCTTCTCAACCAGAGCTTAACCCTCAAAAAAATGTGAGTGCTATTACTTTGAGAAGTGGTAAGGTGGTTTGCACTTTCCAGGATGGTGATATTGTTGAAAATGAGCCCACCATGGTTGAGGTGTTCGAGAAGGATGTGGAGGAGGAGGCCGAGAAATTGTGTGTAATAACAAAGTGAGAAAGGGTAAGGAGAAGGAAGGGGAGATCCTTATTTAGATATCAACATCCATTCCCCGAGCCTTCATTCCCTCATCACAAGAAGGAAAAGATGGTGGAAATTCCTCCTTATGTCTCGGAACCACCGGTTCTGTAAGCTTTGAAGGATAAACGGAGGAAAGAGGACAACAAGGACATCCACAAAGTCTTTTGTAGATGTGAGGTAAATATCCCTCTCTTGAATGCTATTGAAAATATTCCTAGACATGCTAAATTTCTTAAGGAATTATGTGTTGTGAATAGAAAACAAAGATCCAAAAATAAGCAAAATAATGGGGGAAAATGAGCATGTTTCCACTTTGTGTAAAAAGGAGTTAACCCCTAAGTGTAGATATCCCGGCATGTTCACAATCCCTTGCATGATAGGAAACACACACTTTGAAAAGTAATGCTTGATCTAGGTGCATCAATAATTGTTCTTCCTTACTCTTTATATGAAAGCCTCAACCTGGTTACTTTGCTTAAAATCGGGGTGGTGATCCAATTAGCTGATCGTTCTAGTACATATCCTGAGGGTATTTTCGAGCATGTGTTGGTTAAGGTGGATTCCTTGATATTCCCCATGGAGAGCATGATAAGCATACCACTCTGATTCTGTTGGGGAGGCCATTTTTGAAAACTTCAAGGATAATGATTGATGTGCATAATGGTACCCTCACCATGGAATTTGATGGGATTAAAGTAGAGTTTAACATAAATGACTCTAT
>JAUOBV010534562.1:0-17086 GCA_032360425.1 Rubia occidens | reverse complement strand
CATATGATCAGAGTCATGGTATATATATAGATAGATTCATGATCAGAGTCAGAGACATTAATAAAGCGGGGAGACAAATGTTGGAACATGGCAGCCAATCCATCCTGAGATAAGAGCACTCCATTCATTCAAGTCACTAGGCATATAATTAAGAATTCTAACCTAGAATCATTGGTAGAACATATCGTCCCAAAACCGCCTATTTAAAATACGTTGGCAATATGTGAATCTAGTCATGATCGGGAGGTGGGGTGGGGGTCGAAAGGTTATGACCTTTAGCTCTATCGAAAAGCTCGAGAGCGCTGAGCTTTTATTTAGTAATAAGTTCAAGAGTCGATCAACATCGATAAATATGAAAGTTTGTCGTCTTTCATGGATCACCAGCCACCTCCAATAATTATTTTTTGCCGGGTCACTATTCAATTTTAATAGAGGCACTGAACTAGCTAGTTACTCGTGATTCATTCAGGTTGTTTGGCCAAGCATCAGGTGCCGGAGTGAGATCAGGAGTTGGCCAAATATACAACTTGTTAAATTCAAGAATTGAAGGCCAGGAATATGATCTTCTTGTATTAAAATACTACGGAGGTGGAAGTTGACAGAAGACACTACAACTGAAGAGATCTTTTACTTCACCCTTTTTACCTTGATTTTTGTGGGTGAAAAAATCTGAAAACTGAGGAAAACGGTTCTTTTACCTCGATTTTCGTTTAATTGAGGTAAGAAAATTAAATGGGCGACATCGAAAATATGTCAGTGTCATGTAGGCTAAAACGAAAGCACACCAGCCTTGGGCACTGGTCGACTATGTACGATGAAACGATTGGAGTCATGCATTTTGATGTCAGGTGTTGTCCTTAACTAACAGAAACCAGCACTGATATGTAGCCAACATCGAGTATATACGTCCGAAGTCAAATTAGAGAAGTCTGTATCATTTCGATTATGGTGGACAATTACTCATCGACAGAAAAAACTTACATTGTTCAAATATCAATTATTACCGAATGTTTACTACACCTCTCCAACATCGGCTATTTTTAGTATAACCGATATCAACTTAATGTCTCATACTAACTGGTACCAACATAATGCACAAAGACATGCTTTCGGCATCGGTTGTTAACTAATTTTTTTATTAAGTCCATTTTGCTAGTTGCAGAGAACTAAATGTTGTATTGGTTTATTTGACCATTTTTCAACAGTGTCTCATCATCTACAACAACCAAATAACACATCATCAACATAAGTAGACACCGCAGAAGTCAATGCAATAATTTTAACACACTATACTCATTCATTAAAGTGGAACTAAAAGTTACTGTTTTGATAATAAGTTACAAGACAACATAATTCAATTCAAAAATATCCATTCAATTCCAAAATTTAACGAGTTTCATTTTCCCATCCCGTTCTTGTTGCAATGTCATCTTCTTGGCTACTAGTTGGGTCGGCCTACCTTCCTTCTAGACATTTCAGTCCCTCTTCTATGTCGGTTGACCTCCACCATGTTTAGTTTGCAATGGACCTGCAGGTTGTTCAATGCTCCGGTCACCAACTTCTCACTTTCAATATAGAGTATGATGAATCACTTGGTTTTTTAATCTTCAAATATAGCATCACCTTGTCCATGTCGTCCCGTGACTAGAAAAACACAGTACAAACATCACGTCAAGAATCATACCCCACATTGTCCTCTACGACACAATTGCAAATATTAGAAACATAAAAGAGTGTTTAAATTATATAATTTTATTTAATCTCAGAAAATCACAAGGAGTGTATCAAATGCAACTTATATTAATTTTTGTACCTAACAATTGAGTAGGTGTTTGACTATCTGGTGATGGCTATGATTTAGGAGGTGCAGTAGCCCTATAGATGACCCACTAATGCCACTCTCAATACTTTTTTGTGAAGTACTGCTTATTGTATCACATTTGAAGAATCTTGGCAGTGGATTTAATCGGGTTATCGTGCTGCTTGAGTAGTCAAGTGATGAGGTTTCCGTAAGGGAGTTTTCTTCTCCTCTTACTTAGGATGATTATCGCCATCTCATTGATGATCGTGAAACAAGAATCAATAAGCTACTTTTATGCAATGTGGAAGAATAGTATGAGGTCGTTTGATGGTGCCGAGATAGCAGGATGACCCGCCGAGATTAAGTTTCTAACAATGAGCTTGCACACCGTACACTTCTTTAGTCTGAGGGTACCGATCTTGATTCTCTTGGGACATCAATGACAGTATCGTCACAATGGAAGTAATTTTTCACTAGAGGGTTAGGGGACAGGTAGTCGGGAATCTTTCTCTACATCGACCAATTGTCCCTAAAATATAAGCAGTGAACTTCGATTGTTGTCTTCTAGATCGGTCACCCAATGGTATCATTGATGGTCTCAGAACTGACAGTTAACCTCTTATTTTTCACCTTTCTCTTGTAGTCACCATTGTCAAAGAGATTGAATTTTGAGTAAAACTGGACGACCTTTTCTTGATACACCGGTAGGTCAAAGCAAGGAGGTTTCAAATTTTTGACCTCCCTAAATGACTCCATGATAAAATCTAGGTGCTCACACACCATTGTTTCAACTTTTATAACCCAAAACTCCTTGATTCCACTGTTGGAGAGAAGGTTGAACCAGTCTATATTCTCGTGGTGGATGAACCTTTATCTATTGATGGTGGCCCTAGATGACGACTTCTTCTTTGAAACTTTCTTTGGCAGCCTGGACGTCTCGGCCTCATTGGGTCACATTCACCGTCTTCATCCTCAACATTATTGTAAAAATAAATCAATCCATTTCGACACAATATTTCAACACTATTTTCAATAAACCAAGTACAATTCACAATAAAGGAACAATCACACAAAACTCACAATAAATTATACTGGGTGAGATGGGGGGATTAAAGGCGGTTTTATCGAACTGGAGAAGGCACCTGTACGTGGCATCTCTGGCCCTACCTTTGATCCTCCCCAATCAAAGGTGGATTGCAGAACCGCCTTTATATGACACCGTAGAGGCGGTTAGTTTCTGCTTTCCTTCGGCTAGATGAACCACCATTAAAACGGTTTTGAGTTCGGAACTGATGTGAAACCCTCAGCTCATCATGACATTTCTTGTACCGGAAGCTACACCAGGTCCCAGTACCTGAACTACTGACGGAGCCAATGAAATAGTTCCTAAATCGGGTCATATTTCCTACCAAAACCTGGTTTTTCAGTCCGTAATTCATTATTTACTGATTTATAGTTACGAATTCCTAAATTTTGTTTTCTGTAAAGCTTCCGAGTTTGGAAAGTAAGAATCAGGCTTTCAGTTTCACATAGCAAGAACCTGGGATTGACTTCCAACCACGGAAGTAGTTTCGGTTACTATGGCAATATATTTAATTCTTTTCTAAACCGGGCCTAAATTAGCCTCAAATCATCAATAATGTTTCTAACAAATTTTGAATTCATTTTGCGATTTTACAAAACTATATAGATATCGGTACATTAGCAGTTATTTATACATTGGAATAAAAATCACGTAGATTCTATCCTGCAAACATCTAAATTTTATAGCTTTCTAACACTATACAATATGATTGTAGTTTCAATAAGAATCTATAGACATTGCTAATCAAGCAACTATTTATAGATAGCAATAGAAAATAATCAAATCCTATTCCGAAAAATACGTGTCACGAGTGTTGGGATAGGTCCTATACTACCACATTAGATCTTCCAGGAGTCGTGGATCGGAAATTTATTTGATAACTCGCCAAACTATTTCTTGCAATGTTGATGTCATCCTTTGAATACGGCTTATATTCCTTGGGGAAAATCTGTGGACATTACAATATTAGAAATTAGTTCGAATAGGTTGGTAGTTTTTCGTTGAATAATAATTAATCGCATTTTATGGACTTCATATTTACTTTATCAATCTCTAAGAAATTCAATCGGGCATCTTTAACGCACTCGACTGCATATTAAATTACGTAGAACCCACACTTCCATGTTTTTTCTTGTTTCTTGTAATAATTTATGTGAATGAAAATTAGATAATAATAATTAAATTGAATTAATTTAGTATAGGTGACGATTGTAGAAATTCATACCTTGACTTGGAGTAGGCGTAAGACATTTTTAAGATTAGGCTCCTTAAATGCACTCTCCAAAATATGTACAAATGCTTGTGAAGATTGAAAGCGCAATGGATCCGTCCAGTACAAACGCTTGTCATCCGGAACAATGAAAAATCAATCTCCAATGATCCCTACATCAATGTTTGTTATAAGTATGCATGACTCTGTAAGTATACGTGGCTATGCATAATAGTTTGAAAATGTCATGCACTATTTCTCAATGTAAGGTGCAATGAATAATTTTTTTTATCCTTTCGGGCTATGCATTTGCGTATGTATTCGATCCGCTCTTGTTTCGAACACCTAATACCTTGTGTTATCAACAGACATAAATAGCCTACCCAACCCTTATCCTTTTGATTTGCAAAGAAATACATGTACCATACACAAAATTTTGAAGATTAGGTATGAATATGTATGCATTTTTCTTAGTAAAAAGGGAAATAAATTTTAAAAATGAAACTCCAACTTACAATAGAAAAGAGGGACATTATTTTTTGGTTGACTTATTCACACCTACATAAATCTTCAAAGTCACTCCATAATGCAATGTTGTCTTAGCGTCTTCCAAAAATACACTCATTTCCAAAAAAAAATGTATGTTGAGTTATGTTGGTGTGCTGAGATACAATCGAACAATACTCGGATAAAAGATGGTGACCCCCTCTCCACTTATGCTCTGGACGTTCGAGGTTTGGTGTTTTTACCCTCCGTTACTATTGTTTTTGTAGGTGTTAGGTTGTTCACCTTCAAATGACTCTCCTTCTCAAGATCGAAATAAAAAAGAAACTGAGGCCAAATGAAAAACATTCCTTGGACTGAACTAACGTACTAGTAATCTCCTTTCGGACGAGGAAAACTTGAATTGTGCACCAACGGTTTATCCACGTATACCCTTGTGATTCCATCCCCAATTGGTATGGAGTGATGATGTCTCATCGATTCATAAAATAATTCATCGGTTTCATGTAGTGGTGTAGTATTTTCACCAACCTCTCTTTAAAGCTCACGTGTTTGAGAACTTTACATCAAATAAATATTTTTTTGTTACCAATGACGTAAATAGTTGTGATGTTTTAAAAAAATTGTGTGCCTTTTTTGGGGTAGATAGGATTGCCTTGTCGGGAAAACTAACAATTGTGGGTCTCGGTAGTACTCCATTGTGGTTAAGCTCAATCTTACCCGGAGAGTGGTGAGACCCTTTGGGTGGCTACTCCAATCGTTAATTAGATCCTTATCATTGTGAATTACAACAAGACCGGTGAGCTTCACTAACTTTGAAACCAAATCTCTTGATGATGTAAGCGTTTGTCCCATAGAATGGCCTATTTTTGCAAAATGTGGATTCTTTATGGCTTAGCCCTCTCATAAGAATGAAAAATTCCAAAATCCTCCCTTTGTGTCACAAATGCACCAACCCCTCTCATGCATCCCGGGTGATTCAATTTTCCAATTACCTCGCACAAGATGTCTTGTGTACCGGTGAGAATAAATTGACCTTCCATTCGATCATTTTTTATTTATCCTAAGACACTGGGTGATAAAGACCATGATTAGCATAATGTTCAGGGCAAAAAATATCCAATAGCATTTATTATGATAAACAAAGCTAGTAAAACACATACCACTTTTTGCGAAAGTTCAATGGCCTACTCTTTTTCAAAATCACCTTTCTCATTTTTGTGAGCCTTGAGGAATTGATCGCACCAATATATTTGATCGACGTGGATGGGAACAACCAATGCCCTAGCCTCTTCCTCAGACATTCCCCTATCCATTTCTAGTCGAATATGTTGTTCTAACTGTTCTCTTACCAACTCGAATGCCGCCAATCCATAATCTCCACGTCTCTTTCGATATGTTCAACTTAGAATTACATTTTTTCTTTTCCCTCGTACCCTACGAGGAGAGTAAAACCACGTGACATCAACACCATGAAATCTAAAAGCAAATCAGGTGACTATTAGTTGACTAACATTTTTGTCATTCTCTACCGCTTTTCTTTTGTGGTTCTCCCAAATCTCCAGTTGAATATGTGTGTGAGTTAGCCACGGAAAATCTCCTTTCTTATTATAGAATATGAAATCTCTACAAAGTGTGTACTTTTGTTCTCGCCAACTATTTGATAACATTTTCATGGCTGTCTTTCTTAACTCGTTCATGTCGGGGGCATCGATTTCAAATGTTCTCTATTAATTGTGACAAGAGAGGAAAGGCTAACAAAGATTCATGTATGCTTAGATGAGAGTAATCGGATTACAACAAACATGTAAACAACTATGATGAGGTACCTAGTGTTCCATCCATAGGACTTCTTTGTATTCCTTTGGCACAACGAGCCAATTATCATAACAGGTGTACACCAGAGTAACACTAACTTTCCCAACCCAACTTAACCACTTCGCCCGGTCTTCTGAAAAATATCTCCCGTTGATTTGAAAACAAATGGTGTCATTTCATTCCTTACCATTTTCTTTCCAATGTTCTACAGTGCATTTTTGCAATTTCCACATATCCGTTCCCTTCTTCCTCATCATCCTCATCAATCGTTGTATTGTATTTCCATCATTGGAATTTAATACACCATCTCGACCCCTCATCCTTGACATTGAACTACCACACACCCAACCAATTCAGCACACGTCAATCTTTATATTTCCTATTTCCAAAAACCCAAGAACGAGTAAAAAATAGCAGAATGATATACTCCCGTGAACATAAATATACACACACAATCATTATTGAGCACAAATGGAGAGCACTACATTGTAGAACGTAAAAATACACAAAAATATACTACAATCATTTAGCTTCTTGTCAACAAGAGGTGTATGATCTATAACCCTAGTAGCTAGTTACTCTAAAAAAATCAAGAACAAACCCTAGCTCATACTTCCTTCAAAAATTCAAACTCCAACCCAATATTGAGAAGTTAATATAGGGTTTGGGAGGACTTCATAATGTATATCATTCATTGTGTGAAGAATTTGATGAGATTAAGGGGATGAAGGTTAAGTGAGGTTTTCAAAAGAGAAAAAGGGTGGGAAACTCAAGCTCAAACTTTGGGAATTTATTACACATTTTGAAATGACTTTAATGGTGAAATAGGATCCCTCGTGAAGATAACTTCTAAACTTGGAATTTTCTGGCCTCTTTTTAATTTAAGAGTTCACCAACATGTTACTAGATTGGAATTAGTTTGTCTCTTAAACATATGAGAGCTGACAGTCTTGTGGAATTGGAAGCAGTGGGGATATATTACAAAAAATCCCCAAATCTAATTCAATCTCTTGAAACTGAATTTCGAACAAAACCCTAGGTTCGAAAATCCAACTCCCTAAATTTTAACTCCACACTTTTGTAATCAAGAATCATTTCAAGGAGGATAGTAGGAGGAAGAGGAAGAGCAGGCAATGTAGGTAATGCATCGGCTCAGAGCCATTCTCCGTTCGTTGAAGTGGGAGCTTCCAATTTCTTTAAATGATAAACCAAAAAGAAGGCATGTTGATTTTCTATGATTGAGAAAATGTACAAATCCTAAAGTTATACGTAGTGCTGATATGCAAGAATTTCCCCTAGGTTATATCTTACGTTACTTTAGGAATCAAGGAATGGAAAAATTGCTCACATGTGAGGAGAGTTTACACACTGCAAGCTTATGCAATTTTATGCTAATTTGGGCCAAAAATATAATAATAAGGATATGACCCTAGTTAATGGACACCAAGGCGCCATCACCAAATATGCTATAAATGCCATTTTAAGTAATACGTATATCTCACTTGAGCCTTTGAGGCAAGATAATCCTGAAGGGCCCCTAGAGATCTATCATTAACAACATTGGCTCGTCATTAGTGAAGCCACCCCTCTGTTCCCTGTAGAAATGGCTATAAGTATTTTGGTAGGAGAGAGACTGCGGCTGGTCAGGCATATTCGTAATAAGTTGGTGTTCTGACTGTTGGACAGAGACTCGTTTACGAGTGAATCTGCATAAATTTTCTACCATCTGGTAGCCCTGCCTGAGAGAAAACTATTGGAAATTTGATGTTGTTTTATTATATGATGGAGGGGATCCCAATCAACCAGGGCTATACAATTATGAGTTACATGTTAAAAGCTGTGGGGACTAGGAAGAAGGATCTACCATACGTCGGACTAATACTTCTTTGCCAAAGCATTTTGGTGTCCAACTAGCGGATAGATCTTTATATTTGGAGCATTATGACATGAGTTGGTTTGTGCACATGCAGTTAGATATGGGCAGCGATGGTAAATGGCAACATGATGAGATTGCAAGTGGAGCTGCTAAAGCAGGTAAAAGGGAAAAGGATGCAAAGTTAGACAAGGCTGACTCATCATCATCTCGTGAATTTAATTCAAAATATTTGGATGTATATTCTATTTTCTTGAAATTAATCACTATCTGCTTGTTTTGTAAATTTATTGAGGTAACTGGGAGGTCATCATTGTACCTCTCAAAAATACAATTTATAAGCCATGAATGCTTCCTAACTACAATTAAGTAGATAGTCGCAAATCTGGGTCGTCCACGAAGAAGAGAGATCTTCCTAAGGTTTCATGTATATAAGGATGGATACTAGGCTAGAGATAGACATACATATACACATATATATATATATATATACATATAAGAAAGCATGTAAAGAGGGTGGGGTTTTTGGTTAGTTTTTCTAATTTACAAATTGAAAGACAAAACAACTATCAAAGTAAATAAATTATACTATCATGCAACAAGCTATTAAAAGGATGGTAAAATCACAACTAACAAAGCCTTGGGGAAATTGATTCCCACTTCCAAACCTCTTACAGGTCATAGACTCATTTACTCATTCATTCGCATTAATTGCCTACGGGGAATGTTATCACCTCCATTTTGAAGATCAACATTCATATCTTCTTCTTAGTAATTTACAAAGACGTTAACGACCATTTACAACTCTCGTAAGTGAATTTAAAGGTAAAACACAAGTTGTAGATGACAAAAGATTACAAAACTAGGCACATCAAACCTCCCCACACATGAACCTTACCCGTCCTCAAGTAAGAAGTAATTCAAGAACACAAAAATATCCATACATCCAAGTCCTAAACTAGTATTCCCCCAGCCTCACAAAAATCTCAATATCACAAATTCCAAAATTAAGCTCAAATGATAATTCACACATAACCCAAATTCCTAATTCTACCCAACCACACCCCCTATCAATTCACTAATACCCATAAAAAGATCTTAAAATCCCAACTGATAATCCCAAAATCCAATGGCATTAAGTGAGGTCAAAACCATATCAAATGTTAAAATTTATACTTCACTTCATACTAATATATCATTTCAAAAACGAAGCATACCAAGGATAAAGAATATCATACCTAACTTCGTTTTACCCGCTAAATTAGCCAATGATGTCAGGCCAATGATGTCAGGCCACACGATCCATCCTCGTGTCAACCGCAACCTTATAACTCCAACGCTGGCAAATGGGTATATTTTAACATTTTTTTCCTTTTCCCTCTTTCTCTCTTTTTTCCTAGGAGCCCTTTCGGGTTTTTATCCTAGCCACACGTCATATGTTTCTTTAGCTCACACCTCACCCACACATTTAACCTCTCATTTTTTTCTACACCTCCTTTTCTCATTTTTGGCCTATCTGAGCCCCTAATGTTGCCTAAGTTTCCCTCTCTGGTTTTCAACTTAGCGGGGTTTTTTTTTTCTTTTTCTTTATTTTAATTATTTTAATATTTCTGTGTTTTTTCAATAAAAAAGTAGAAAAAACCAGGCTACTAAAATATGAAATCTAAAAGTATCCCAAAAACCAAAAACATAATCCAAAAGCATCGCAAAAACCAAAAAACACATAATACAAAAGCATCCAAAAGAAATAAGTCTAAAGGTAGCTAAATCCCCTCCCCGCACTTAAGTTATTGTGTCATCCACTCCTCATTCATCTTATTCTGCTCCCTGAACCTCGCTGCCCCAAAGATCTGGGCCAGGGGGACACCAAAGTGTGTTTCCATGTCCTAGACTCTAGATGATGGCTAATCAATCTCCTAGTCCATATCTATAAGGCTCCTCGATATAAAAAAAGTTGCGCTCCAATATAATTCCATGTAATCGTGAGTAAAAATCTAGGGGCGGCTACTGGAAATGGCTGTGGTGGCTGTCTTCATGCATCGACTCAGTGTCAGAGAGGGCCGGAGATTGTGGTGAGTGCTGAGTGAATGGTAACGTGCTTTCCTCCAGCTGGACTAATTGTGACGGGAGGTTCAGAAGCTCTCGTTGAAAGTCCGACTGACATTGCACATCCGGATCTATCACTAAGTCCTTCACGGGTCTGTGAGGCTCTATCTTAGTCCGTTGGACCTGGGGAAGCCTCACAAAGGTGACACCACTCCTCCCGTACAGCTAGTGGTATACCCCCGGTACAGATGTATAATCAATGGGGTGGTAGCTCTTTATCCTCGCCAAAGAGATGAGGTAAGAAGAACCCTTGCCAAACTGCTGGAAACCATCTAGTACGACAAGTTGTAGGTGTTGTGCTAGGAGGGTGACTATCCCTCCAATGGAAATCTCTCCCTTATGGCTTCTTAGGTACATTAACGACCCTTGCTATCCACATCTCAGCCCACTTCCCATAGCCTGTCCCATCAATCGTCAACTGCCATAAGTAAAAGATGTCCTCATTGGGCACGTTCGTCAGTTCATCTTGACAAAGTAACGTGCCCACCAAGAATCTGTGCACAAATATGAGAGCGGGGTGAACGATAATGTTTCTCATGTCATTGGTATCTCCTACCCTCCTGGAGATGGTGTGGCAGAACTGGATATTATCCTGAATATCATGCTTTGAGGCTTGCGAGTCCAAGCTCACCCTAAAATTTATAGTGTTCCACCCAAAATAGGCCTCAATCTATGAAACTGTTATCTCCCAAGAGACATCATCCAGGTGGAAACAGATGTATCTCTCGCATGGCTCTCCATCTCTGGCACTGCACATATGCACCGTGGAGAGAAACTCCAAAGTGTACTCACAAACCCCTTTAGTCCTCCTTTGGCGAGAAGGACTCGGGCTGGCTCCCGCAGCCCGAGAGCATCCAACATCGTTTTGTCCATAAAACTAGTCTCCTATATCTTGCGGGAGGCTAAGATATCCCACGTTTTAACATAAGTTCCGGTAATCCAATTCAATCCCATAAACCTCTCTGGTGGTGGAGGCAAAGTGGGTTCCCAAGGTGGAGATGGAGGTGGGGCATAAGGGCCTGCATTTTAAGCAATTCTCGGTCTCTTTGGTCCCATGGCTTGAAAATTTTATTCCTTACTTCTATCCTTCTTTCCTACATCTGTCCAGCAGCATGCTCTTCAAATTGCTACAAAATCATGGAAAAACATACCCTTGAAAAGAATAAGGAAAAATAATGATAATAACGATAAAAACTAAATTAAGAAGACATCGACGGAAACTCACGAATGAGGATCTGGATGGCCAAAAGCAAGTTTATTGGGCTTACTCACAAACAAGATCAAGAAGATCAACATCTTCCCCTTTTTCTGGCACAAAACTCTCGTGGTAAGGTTTCAAACGTTGTCCATTGAACTTGAAAGAATTGGACTTAGCTCTATCCAAGATTTCCACCGCACCATGCGGGAGCACCTTTACCACCTCAAAAGGGTCGATCTACTGAGACCTCAATTTATTGGGAAATAGGCAAATGCAGGATTGAAAATGAAGGACCTTTTGACCCACTTCAAACTCCTTCCTATTGATCATATTTTCGTGCAAAGCCTTTGTATTTTCCTTGAACTTTTTTGCATTCTCATATAATGCTCTCCGTATTTCCTCCAATTCTTGCAATTATAACTCCTATGAAAATCGGCCTCATATATATCAAGGTTGAAGTTCTTTGCCGCCCAATATGCCTTATGCTCTATTTCCACAAGCAAGTGGCACGGATTTCCAACGACCAACCGTTATGGTGGCATATCAATTGGTGTCTTGGAAGCCACCCTATATGCCTATAAGACATCATTCAACCGAGAACTCCAATCCTTCTAGTTAGGGTTCACCACTTTTTGAAGAATGGACTTGATTTCCCTATTGGAAACTTTGGATTGGCCATTGGTTTGCAGGTGATAGGAGAGGGATGTCTTGTGTGTGATGTTGTACTTCTTCAAAAGTGCCTCTATTGTCTGATTGCAAAAATGGGTGCCACGGTCAATAATCAAGGCTCGAGGAACCCCAAACTTAGAGAATATGTTATCTTTCAATAAATTCGCTACTACATTATAATCATCATTCCTAGTGGGTTTTGCTTCAACCCTCTTTGACAACTAATCAACACCAAGAAGAATATATGTAAAGCCAAAAGATTTGGGAAAATGTCCCATAATTTCAATGCCCCAAACATAAAAAAATTCACAATACAACCTAGATTTTTGAGGCATCTCATTTCTAGAGGCAAAAAGATTTGGACAACGTGTATGTATGTTTATTCAATGTAGGCAAACAAAAACCACTTTCTAGGACTTTTCTAGTTGTCCTCTTTGCTCCAAAATGACCGACACATGCATAAGAATGACAAAAGGAAAGAATTTAATGCCCTTCATTATTGAGGACACATCTCCTAACAACTTGATCTGCAGAGTGTTTCCACAAAAAGGGATCATCTCACACATAATACTTAGCATCAGTTCTTAGCTTATCATTTTGAGATTTTGTAAAATGGGGAGGAAATTTACCGGAGACAAGGAAATTGACAATGTCGGCATAGCACAATCGGAGGTTCCCAATTGTGGAAAATTCTTCATTGGGCAACTCTTCCCATATTTGCTCTATCATTAGTGACTTTACCTCAAATTGTTGGCATGGAACCAAGCGGCTCAAGTGATCAGCTACAAGGTTCTTCGTGCCCTTTTTGTCAAGTCAAACTCGCTCAAAAGAAAGATCCACCTAATCAATCTTGGATTGGCCTGTTTATTCAATATCAAGTGATGAAGTGTTGCATGGTCTGTGTATACAATAACTTTGTTACCAAGAAAATAAGATCAAAATTTTTCTAAAGAAAATACCACAGCTAGCAATTATTTTTCTGTTGGGGAGTAGTTCTTTTGTGCCTCATTGAGATTCATGAATGCATAGTAGATGATGTGAGACACTCTCCCCACGCTTTAACCAAGTACCGCTCCGACGGCATAATCAGTCGCATCACACATGATCTCAAAAGGCATGGACCAATCCACGGATTGAATGATGTGGGCCGAAACTAATCTTTCCTTCAATAAATTGAAGGCTCTTTTACAACCCTCTTCTATCACAAATTCCACCTCTTTATGCAATAACGTACATAAAAGAGATGCAATCTTTGAAAATTCCTTGATGAACCAGTGATAGAACCCTAAATGACCAAGGAAAGAGCGCACTTCGCGCACATTAGTTGGAAAAGGAAAAGTTTGAATTGTGTCTATCTTTGCATAGTCTACCTCATTACCCATAGATTAGACAATATGGCTTAAGACAATGCCTTTTTCTACCATAAAATCACATTTCTCGAAATTTAACACAAGATTAGTATCAATACAACACTTAAGAACATGTGCTAGGTTTGGTAAATAATTTTTAAAATAATTACCATAAACGGTGAAATCCTCTATGAAAAATTTAACAAAAGTTTCAAAAATAAATTGAGAAAATTCTTAGCGTACACCTTTGGAATGTAGCGGGGGCATTACATAGCCAAAAAGGCATACGTTGGTAATCAAATGTACCAAAGGGGCATGTGAATGTCGTTTCTCTTGGTCCTCCGGAGCAATGGCCACTTGAAAATAACCCGAGTACCTATCCAAATATCAAGAGTATGGGTGACTTGCAAGCCTCTCGAGTATTGGATCAATGAAAGGTAACAAGAAGTGATCTTTTTGAGTTCCCGCATTTAGGCTTTGGTAGTCAATGCAAACGTGCCACCCAGTTGGGACACAAGTGGGTACCAATACACCATTTTCATTCTCAGCTACCGTTACCCCACTTTGTTTTGGTACCACTTGAGTTGTGCTCACCTATTTGCTATCCGAAATCAGATAAATCATCCCCACTTGAAGCAATTTGAGGATCTCCACATTTACCACCTCCGTCATATGTGGATTTAAATGACGTTAGGGTTGTCACACATATTTTGTTTCATCATCCAATAAGATTTGGTGCATGCAAGTGGATGAATTTTTGCCCTTGATGTCGGTAATAGTCAATCCAATTGCTTCCTTATTTTCCTGCAACACCATCATTAGCTTCTCCATTTGCTCTTGGGTGAGGTTACTCGAAATGATGACCGGTAATGTCTTTCCTTCCCCAAGAAATGCATACTTGAGGGCACTTCGCAAGGGTTTGAGCTAAATCACCGGGGCTTTCACACGTGATAGAGGGAGTTTTGATTTCTTTGGTTCCTCTTGGGGTAGATGAGGAGGGTTAAATCTCATCTTCTCAAGAACATTCATGTCCACAAAGCTTTCCTTCAAGTTAGTATTCATAGAATATACACTGTATGCATCATTACCATCACATTCCAAAACAACTAACAAAGAATCATCACCATTTAATTTAAAAACATATTACACAACATCTTCAACAACACCTATAGCATGGCAAGCATTTTCTTCACTAGGATAATTCATAGAGTCATTTATGTTAAACTCTACTTTAATCCCATTAAATTCCATGGTAAGGGTACCATTATGAACATCAATCATCGTCCTTGTGGTTTTAAAAAATGGCCTCCCCAATAAAATCAGGGAAAAATGTTTATCATGCTTCAAGTCAAGGATATAAATATTTGCGAGGAATATTAAGGAATCCACCTTAACCAACACTTTCTCAACAATACCCTTAGGGTATGAACTAGAACGATCAGCTAATTGGATTACCACCACGGTTTTATACAAGGTACCCAAATTGAGGCTTTCATACAAAGATTAAGGAAACACATTTATTGATGTGCCTAGATCAAGCATGGCTTTTTTCAAAGTATGTGTTTCCTATCATGCAAGGGATTGTTAACATGCCAGGATCGCTACACTTAGGGAGTAACTCCTTTTCACATAAAGCGTAAACATGCTCATTTTCCATTCTTTTGTTTATTTTTGGCTCTTTGTTTTCTATTCACAACACATAATTCCTTAACAAATTTAGCATATCTAGGAATTTTTTCAATAGCATTCAAGAGAGGGATATTTATCTCACATCTGTGAAAGACTTCGTAGATGTCCTTGTTGTCGTCTTTCCTTCATTTATCCTTCAAAAATTCCGGAAATGGTGGTTCCGGCACATAAGGAGGAGTTTCCACCATCTTTGCCTTCTTATGAGGAGGGTATGAGGCTCAAAAATGGATATTGATTTCTCAATAAGGATCTCCTCTTCCTTTTCCTTTTCCTTCCCCACTTTGTCTTTGGTCACCTTCTCGGTCTCTTCTCCACCTCCTTTTCAAACACTTCAACTATGACGGGTTCATTTACAATGATTTCATCCTCCCGGGAAGTGCCAACTTCCTTACCACTTCTCAAAATGATAGCACTTGCATTTTATTAGGGGTTAAGCTCTAGTTGAGAAGGAAGTTTTCCCGAATCTCTTGCCTCTATTCGATTAAATATTTGAGCCATTTGGCTTGCTTGAGTCTATTGGGTTTTTATGCTAGATTCGGACTTCTCTTGGTGCTTCTCTGCCTTGTCCGCACACACGGTAAATTCCCAATGGCTTGCATGATCTCCTTCTTGGACATCCCCAAACCTTCACCTTGATTGTGGGGTTTATCACAAATCCTTTGGTATTGCGATTATGGTGGCCGGTATTGTTGTTGAGGAGGACTGTAAGGTGGAACATTTTTGCCTCCTTGTGCATTCCTATATCGGAGATTTGGGTGAACTTGGTTAGCTGCATTGTAATGCCAGTTTTGGTAATCTCCGCCTCCTTGGTAGCCTTGATACCCTTGATTTTGATACCCTTGGCCTCCTTTCCACCCCATGGCATTCATTTCCTCCACATAATCATCTTGGAAAGTTGGAAATGAATCTGTTGGATGTGGAAAAGAACAAATCTCTCATAACTTTACATGAGGTTTTCCCCCAGATTGAGTCACCAATGCTTTGACCATAGAAGTGAGAGTAGACACTTGTTCTTCAAGTTTTCCATGGTTGGAAGAGGAAATTGCATTGTTGGGATTTTGCCTCCTCAAATCGGCTCTCAAGCTAAAGTTTATTGACTCTTTGGTTAGCTTCTCCATAGCTTCCCTAGAGGACTTGGTCCCAAGAGAATCACCATAAGCTCCCCTCATTAGCCTTTGATCTTGATCAAGAAGACCATTGTAGAAGCAGTAGACTAAATACCTATCCGAATAGCCATGATACAGACAACTAGCAAGAAGCTTCTTGAACCTCTTCCAAAAGTCATAGAAAGATACGCCATGCATTGGATAATGTAGCTTATATCCTTCTTCAAGATGGAGGATTTTGAAGCCGAGAAGTATTTGGAGAGAAACTTCCTTTTCAACTAAATCCATGAGGTTATGCTCCCAGGTGAAAGATAATAGAGCTAATATCTTGTGGCCTCTGACAAAGAGAATGAGAAGACCTTAAACATGTACAGCTTCTCATTCATTCATTCATTCAGGAAGCATCCCACTACAAACCACATAGAAATCAAGGAGATGTTTGTTGGGATCTTCCCCCTGCCTACCAAGAAAGGATGGTAGCAAATGTATCAATCCAAACTTCAACTCAAAATGGCCATTAACTCCAATCGCGGATATGTGATGCACATTGGTTGGTGCCCTAGATTGGAAGCTATAACCTCCCACATTGGAATTTTCCTCACTTGGATGTTCCTCCATTGAAGGGGAGGATGTTGAGGTACTCCTCCTGGAATTTCACCCTCTTGCTCCTCGGGATGAT
>JAUOBV010534561.1:0-26975 GCA_032360425.1 Rubia occidens | reverse complement strand
TATAATATGGCCACATCAATTAACATGATAATATAGTAGGTAGTTGTAGGTTTTCATAAACATTGCCAGCACGAGTATCCCTCTTTAAATTTTTGAACGGAGATTGTTCAAAGAAACAAGAAAACTATAATGTATTTTTTTACGGTAAAATTGAAGGATGAATAAAAAAAATTGCTTGAATTAAATGAAATAGTAATTAACTTGATATTACATATTGATATTAAAATATCAAGATAATGTGTTTTAATTGTAAGGAAATATATTTTTCATAATTTTTCATAAATTTTAAATAAAAGTGGCTAAACATACTCAAATGATATGGTTTTTAAAACCACTAGTCAACTTACAAATAAATTGTAATGAAATTGTTATGTTAAATTATGGTGTACTAATTTTTAAAATTTTCCTTTTCTTATATTACTACTTCGTTATATTTAATGGACATTTAGTATGTGGAGATTAAGTTATGAATCTTAATAACTGAAATGGTAGATAGTTTTTAACATGCACAAGTATGTGGGTTCGACAAACAATGCCCGCAGGATTATCGCTCTTTAATGAAGATCGTACTCCTTCACTTAGCTAAACTCCCTAGGAATTCACAAGAGCAGCATTTTTTCAGTAAACTAAATAGTTTCTTAAAGGAGGAGTGGAGGCTCATTAAAGAAGGCGAAGACGCCAATGATGTTCACATTGCACACTCTTTGTGGTAACACCTTCCCCGAAGGATTGATGAACAAACAATTTAGTTACCACAACAAAAGAAATGAGTATGATTGATGCCTATTTACGCATTTCTTCATTGCGAGGTTCATCATAGATGCTCCAGAGAGGTTAAAAGATAGGATGGGAAAAGTTTGGGAAACAATGGTTGGACCTTAAAGAGGCCTCGAGTTTGAAGAAGCTGATTGGCAACCTTAAGGAAGAAAAATTCCGGGAAGCAAGCTTTGGAGAAGTGAGATTTGGAGGCTAACCGTGAACCAAACATTAACATTATAATATAGTAGGTAGTTGTAGGTTCTCATAAACAATGCCAGCACGAGTATCCCTCTTTAATTTTTTGGAATGGAGATTGTTCAAACCAACAAGAAAACTATAATGTATGTTTTAATGTAAAATTTAAAGATGAATAAATAAATTTCTTGAATTAAATGAAATAGTAATTAACTAGATATTACATATTGATGTCAAACTATCAAGATAATGTGTTTTAATTGTAAGGAAATATATTATTCATAATTTTCATTACTTTTAACTAGAAGTGGCTAAACATACTCAAATGACATGGTTTGTAAAACCACTAGTCAACATACAAATAAATTCTAATGAAATTTTTTTGTTAAATTATGGTATACTAATTTTTGAACTTTTTTCCTTTTCTTATATTACTGTTTCGTTATATTTAAGGGACACTTAGTATGTGAAGATTAAATTATGAATCTTAATAACTGAAATGGTAGATAGTTTTTAAATGCACAAGTATGTGGGTTCGCATAAACAATGCAGCAAGATTATCGCTCTTTAATGAAAATCGTACTCTGTCGCTTATCTAAACTCCCTAGAAATTCACAAGAGCAGCCTTTTTTCAGTAAACTAAATATTTTCTTAAAAGGAGAGTGGAGGCTCATTAAAGAAATCTAAGACGCCAATGATGTTCACATTGCACACTCTTTGTGGTAACACCTTCCTCGAAGGATTGATGAACAAACAATTGAGTTACCACAACAAAAGAAATGAGTATGATTGATGTCTATTTATGCATTTCTTCATTGAGCGGTTCATCATAGGTGCTCCAGAGAGGTTAAAAGATAAGTTGGGAAATAGTTTGGGAAACAATGGTTGGACCTTAAAGAGGCCTCGAGTTTGAAGAAGTTGATTGGCAAACTTGCGGATGAAAAATTCAAGGAAGCAAGCTTTGGAGAAGTTAGATTCGGAGGCTAACCATAAATCAAACATGAACATTATAATATAGTAGTTAGTTGTAGGTTATCATAAACAATGCCCGCACGAGAATCTCTCTTTAAATTTTTGGAATGGAGATTGTTCAAAGCAACAAGATAGCTGTAATGTATTTTTTTACTGTAAAGTCTAAAGATGAATTAAAGAAATTGCTTGAATTAAATGAAATCGCAATTAACTAGATATTACATATTGATGTCAAACTATCAAGATAATGTGTTTTAATTGTCAGGAAATACATTATTCATAATTTTTTTATTAATTTTAAATAGAAGCTGCTAAACATACTAAAACCTTTAGTAGACTTACATATAAGATGTAATGAAATTTTTTTGTTAAATTTTGGTGTACTAATTTTTGAAATTTTCACCTTTTATTATATTAGTATTTCGTTATATTTAATGGACACATAGTATGTGAAGATTAAATTATGAATCTTAATAATTGAAATGTTAGATAGTTGTTAAAATGCACAAGTATGTTGTTTTTCACAAACAATGACCGCACGAGTATCGCTCTTTAGTGAAGATCACACTCCTTCACTAAGCTAAACTCCCTAGGAATTCACAAGAGCAGCCTTATTTCAGTAAACTAAATAGTTTATTAAAAGAGAAGTGGAGGCTCATTAAAGAAGGTGACAACGCCAATGATGTTCACATTGCACAATCTTTGTGGGAACACCATCCTCGAAGGATTGATGAACATAAAATTGAGTTACCACAATAGAAGAAATGAGCATGATTTTTGTCTATGTACGCATTTCTTCGTATAGTGGTTCGTCATATATGCTCCAGAGCAACTAAAAAGATAGGATGGGAAAAAGTTTGGGAAACAATGGTGGGACCTTTAAGAGGCATCGAGTTTGAAGAAGCTAACACTAAAACTTGCGGATGAAAAATTCAAGGATGAAATTTTGGGTAAAAAATTTGGGAAACAATTTTGGGAAAACTTTTGGAGGTTCATTAAAGAGGCCTCGAGTTTGAAGAAGCTAATTCGCAAACTTGCAGATGAAAAATTCAAGGAAGCAAGGTTTGGAGGGGTGAGATTCGGAGGGTAACCGTAAACCAAACATGAACATTATAATATAGTAGGTAGTTGTAGGTTCGCACAAATATATGCCCGCACGAGTATCCCTGTTTAAATTTTGGGATGGAGATTGTTCAAAGAAACAAGATAACTATAATGTAATTTTTTTAATGTAAAATTTAATGATAAATAAAGAAATTTTTACTTGAATTGAAAGAAATAGTAATTCACTGGATATTACATATTGATGTCAAACTATCAAGATAATGTGTTTTAATTGTTAGGAAATATATAATTCTTTATTTTCATTACTTTTAAATAGAAGTGGCTAAACATACTCAAATGACATGGTTTCTAAAACTACTAGTCAGTTTACATATAAATTGTAATGATATATTTTTCTTATATTATGGTGTACTAATATTTGAAGTTTTTCCCTTTTCTTAGATAACTATTTCATTGTATTTAATGGTCACTTAGTATGTGAAGATGAAATTGTGAATAACTTAAATGGTTGATATTTCTAAAAATGCACAAGTATGTGGGTCCGTACAAACAATACTGGCATGAGTATCGCTCTTTAATGAACATCATACTCCTTCACTTATGTAAGCTCCCTAGGTATTCACAGAAGCACCCTTATTGCAAGTAATCTAAATAGTCTCTTAAAAGAGGAGTGGAGGCCCATTAAAGAAGGCAAAGATTCAAAGGATGTTCACATTGCACACTCTTTGGGGTAACACCTTCCTCGAAGAATTCATGAATAAAAAATTTAGGTACCACAACAAAATAAATGGGTATGATTGTTGTCTATTTATGCATTTCTTAATTGAGCGGTTAATCATATATGCTCTAGAGAATTTGAAAAGATAGGATGGGAAAAAGTTTGGGAAACAATGGTTCGACCTTAAAGAGGCCTCGAGTTTGAAGAAGCTGATTCGCAAACTTGCGGATAAAAAATTCGAGGAAGCAAGCTTTGGAGAAGTAAGATTCGGAGGCTAACCATAAACCAAACATGAACAGTATAATATACTAGGTAGTTGTAGGTTCGCACAAACAATGCCCGCGAGAGTATTACTCTTTAAATTTTTGGGATGGAGATTGTTTAAAGCAACAAGATAACTATAATGTCTTTTTTTACTATAATATTTAAAGATCAATAAAGATATTTTTAATTAAATTTAATGAAATAGTAATTAAATTGATATTACATATGATGTCACACTATCAATATAATGTGTTTTAATTGTAAGGAAATATATTATTCATAATTTTTCATTACTTTTAAATGGAAGTGGTCAAACATAGATGCTCAAGAGAGGCATTTCTTCATTGAGCTAAACATAGATGCTCCAAAGAGGCATTTCTTCACACAAGTATCCCTCTTTAAATTTTTGGGATGGAGATTGCTTAAAGCAACAAGATAACTATAATGTATTTTTATTATAAAATTTAAAGATCAATGAAGAAATTTTTACTTGAATTGAATGAAATAGTAATTAAATTGATATTACATACGATGTCAAACTATCAAGATAATGTGTTCTAATTGTAAGGAAGCATCATATTCATAATTTTTTATTAATTTTAAATATAAGTGGCTAAACAAACTCAAATGACATGGTTTGTAAAACCACTAGTCAGGTTACATTTAAATTGTAATGATACCTTTTTGTTAAATTATTGTGTACTAATTTTTGAAGTTTTTTCCTTTCCTTACATAAATATTTCATTATATTTAATGAATACTTAGTATATGAAGATCAAATTATGAATCTTAATAACTGAAATGGTAGATAGTTGTGAAAATGCACAAGTATGTGGGTTTGCACAAACAATGCAGACACTAATATCGCTCTTTAATGATGATCATACTCCTTCACTTAGCTAACTCCCTAGGAATTCACAAGAGCAGCCTTATTGTAAGTAAACTAAATAGTGTCTTAAAAGAGGAATGGATGCTCATTAAAGAAGGCGAAGACACCAATGATGTTCACATTAGACACTCTTCGTGGTCACACCTTCCTCGAAGGATTGATGAACAAACTATTCAGGTACCACAATAAAACAATTAGGTATGATTGTTGTCTATTGACGCATTTCTTCATTGAGTGGTTCATCATTGATGCTCCAGAGAGGCTGAAAAGATAAGATGGGAAAAGGTTTGGGAAACAATGGTTCGACCTTAAGGAGGCCTCGAGTTTCAAGAAGCTGATTCGCAAACTTGCGGATGAAAAATTCAAGGAAGCAAACTTTCAAGGAGTAAGATCCGGAAGCTAACCATAAACCAACCATGAACATTATAATATAGTTTCTAGTTGTACGTAAGCAGAAACAATGCCCACATGAGTATCTCTCTTTAAATTTTTGGGATGGAGATTGTTTAAAAAACAAGATAACTATAATGCATTTTTTAATATTAAATTTAAAGATCAATAAAAAAAATTACTTGAATTGAATGAAATATTAATTAAATTGATATTACATATGATGTCAAATTATCAAGATAATGTGTTTTAATTGTAGGGAAATATATTATTCATAAATTTTCATTACTTTTAAATTGAAGTGGCTGAACATAGATGCTCAAGAGAGGCATTTCTTCAGTGAGCTAAACATAGATGCTCCAGAGAGGCATTTCTTCACACAAGTATCCCTCTATAAATTTTTTGGATGGAGATTGTTTAAAGCAATAGGATAACTATAATGTATTTTTATTATAAAATTTAAAGATCAATAAAGAAATTTTTACTTGAATTGAATGAAATAGTAATTAAATTGATATTACATACGATGTCAAACTATCAAGATAATGTGTTCTAATTGTAAGGAAACATATTATTCAAAAAATTCATTAATTTTAAATAGAAGTGGCTAAACAAACTGAAATGACATGGTTTGTAAAACCACTAGTTAGCTTACATATAAATTGTAATGATACATTTTGTTAAATTATTGTGTACTAATTTTTTTAAGTTTTTTCCTTTTCTTACATAAATAATTTGCTATATTTAATGAACACTTAGTAGATGATGATTAAATTATGAATTTTAATAACTGAAATGGTAGATAGTTGTGAAAATGCACAAGTATGTGGGTTTGCACAAATAATGCCCGCACTAATATCCCTCTTCAATGATGATCATACTCTTTCACTTAGTCAACTCCCTAGGAATTCACAAGAGCAGACTTATTGTAAGTAAACTGAATAGTGTCTTAAAAGAGGAGTGGAGTCTCATTAAAGAAGGTGAAGACACCAATGATGTTCACATTGGACACTCTTCGTGGTCACACCTTCCTCGAAGGATTGATGAACAAACAATTCAGGTACTACAACAAAACAATTGGGTATGATTGTTGTCTATTTACACATTTCTTCATTGAGTGGTTCATCATTGATGCTCCAGAGAGGCTGAAAAGATAGGATGGGAAAAGGTTTGGGAAACAATGGTTCGACCTTAAGGAGGCCTCGAGTTTCAAGAAGCTGATTCGTAAACTTGCAGATGAAAAATTCAAGGAAGCAAACTTTCGAGGAGAAAGATATGGAAGCTAACCATAAACCAACCATGAACATTATAATATAGTAGGTAGTTGTAGGTTTGCACAAACAATGCCAGCACAAGTATCCTTCTTTAAATTTTTGGGATAGAGATTGTTCAAAGCAACTAGATACCTATAATGTATTTTTTAACTGCAAAATTTAAAGATGAATTAAAAAAAATTGAATTGAATGAAATAGTAATTTACTAGTTATTACATATTGATGTCAAACTATCAAGATAATGTGTTTTAATTTTAAGGAGAGAGAGAGAGAGAGAGAGAGAGAGAGAGAGAGATTTTGCAAAAATGGTACCCACTTTTAATAAAAAAAATCACAGTTTGATACCCAAATTTTGAATTGATCCTACCTTTTAGCATAAAATGGGTACCAATTTGAATAAAAATTGTGCCAATATTATTCACATTTAAAACCAAAATCTAACTTTTCGGGATATTAATGAAAAAATGGGTACCTTTTCATAACAATTTTTAACATTAGGTACCAAACTGTGAATTTTACTTAAACATGGGTACTATTCTGGACATTTTCTCTGTAAGGAAATATATAATATATAATTTTTCATTACATTTAAATTGAAGTGGAAAAACATACACAAATGACATGGTTTGTAAAACAACTAGTCAGCTTACATATAAACTATAATGATTACTTTTTTGTTAAATTATGGTGTACTAATTCTTGAACCTTTTTCATTTTGTTATATTACTATTTCCTTGTATTTATTGGACACTTAGTATGTGAAGATTAAATTAGTAATCTTATTAACTAAAATGGAAGATAGTAGTGCAAATGGACAAGTATGTGGGTTCGCACAAACAATGCCCGCACAAGTATCTCTCTTTAATGAAGATCATACTCCTTCACTTAGCTAAACTCCCTAAGAATTCACAAGAGCAACCCTATTTTCAGTAACCTAAATAGTCTCTTAAAAGAGGAATGGAGGCTTAGTAAAGAAGGCGAAGACCCATATGATATTCACATTGCACATTCTGTGCAGGCCAACCTTCATGGGAGTTTTGAAATTGGAAATTTGTGGTAAATTTGTAATTTTCAAAAGTTTAGGGGTTATTTTCCAATTTTCAAAAATGGAAGTTACACACTGTTGAATTTTCTTGGAAAATAAGAATTTTATTTAGAAGTTATATTTAGTGTGAAAGTAGAATTTATAGCTGAAAAAATAAAGGGAAAAAAGAGAAATCGGATTTGAAAAAGGAAAAGGAAACAAAATCCTAATCAGAAGAGGAAAATGGAATTAAAGTTTATATTGGGCGTGGAAATCCCATTTGGGCGTGAAAAATTTATCTTGGACAGCAAGTACCAAAAATCCTTTTCTAAGACGGATTTGAGTTGGGATAGCTAATCCAATTGGGTTTTCGAAAATTTAAATCAATTTTTGGAACTGATTTATCTCCTATATAAAGTAATCTTTTTTTATTGTATCTTCTTCATCACATCTCCGATTCGTGCAATTCAAATTCTAGATCGTAGAGCCAAATTTTTATTTTATATATTTTTAAATATATGAATAATATCTGCAGTACGTTTCTCCCATATTGCTTTGAATTTGCAGTGAATTGATCGATTGCCCTTATATTACCTTTGCCTTGTGAGTTGTGAGTACCATACACTTGGTGAGTGACCTTCCTAAACAAAGGGAATGGGTGATTTTTATTACTAACCGTTTAGTCTCTTAGCAGCTCAGCCGAGATGGCCGACGATAATCCATTCTTCTTGCCTTTTGTTGGCGATCCCAACAATTTACCACGGAAAAATACATGATCCCAACAATTTACCTTGGAAAAATACATCTAATAGAATGCATGGTGAGCAGCCAGCAGATGAGGCACCAAACAGTTAGGAACGACATTGTATCAAGCCCAATGAACATGATGATCTAGATAGCTTTTCTATCACATTAAATGCACTCTCATGAGTGAGGTGCATATATTAGCAAGAAAAGTTGACAGCTTAGCACCACCCACACTACAGTTCATGGCAATGAGGGATGATTCTCAGGGATTTTCCCCTAGATTCCATTGTTATGGCAGTTTCGATGAAGATTCCAATGAATCAGAAAGGCGATACACCAAGGATCTTCAAGAAAGCATTGCCACGATAGACATCATGATTTCGAAGAAGAACAAGGGCCGGTTCCAGTTCAAGTTCAAACTTTGCTCAAGACATCAAGGGGTTGAAGTATGATATCCTTCGATTTGGTGGTCAACACAATCCAGCGAAGTCTTTAGATTGGGAGCGACATATTGAGAATATTTTTTATCACAACAAATATCGAAAAAAATAAAAGGTTAAAGTGGCATAGGATTCCTTCACTCACTATGCAGCCAAGTGTTGGAAAAATATGAAAGAAAAGAGACAACTTGCCAGGAAGAAACCTATCTCCATCTGGGAGTTATTGAAGACCAAGCTTCGTCATTATTATGTTCCACCTACTTATCTGATAGAGCAACATTCGTATCCAACCAATGTGAAGCAAGGAAATCGCACATTTGAAGAATACTGGCAAGATCTTGAATTAACCATGAGAAGGGTCGAGATGAAAAAGATGTTGCATTCATCCAAAATCGATTCATTGAAGGACTGTGTGAGAACCTTCAAATGCCAGTCAAGCTTCAACATTATATATCTATGGATGATTTATTGATGAAAGAAAGGTTGATTGAGAGCACTATGCGACCGAGGAAACAACAGTTCATATTTTCAGTCAACGAATAGGGTTTGACTCCGAACACCCTAATCCTGGCCGGGGTGGAGGGATGCCAATGGGTGACCAAGGGTCGGTTAAGACCTACTCCAACCCTACTTATAATTCCACTAATAGGAGGATGGCACCACATACTTCAAACCAACAGTCTTCGAGGATTTCAGATAGGTCCCTTATCTCTTAATCAAATATGGTTTCAATTAACACTCCTACTTGTTTTCATTGTTAGGAGAGAGAACATGTTTATAGTAATTGTTTCTAGGCTCAAATGTTAGTAACCATTAAAAAAAGATGAAGATTATGAATATGCTGATATGCTAATATGCTACCTCTCTATGAGAGTGGAGAAGAACAGGTAGACGAAGAGATCATCGTAAATGATCAATGTGAAATAGGTCCAGAAACACAAGGTAATTTTGTATCATTGGGAGCTCTAAAATATCAGATGGATGAAACCCAGGTATAAAGAATTAATATTTTTCATAGTAGTTGCTTTGTGAAAGATGAAAATTTTAACTGATTAATGATGGAGGATCGTGCATGAATATTGTTTCCAATATTCTGGTTAAATCGTTGTATTTTCCTGCTACAACTCATCCATCACCCTATAAAATTATTTGGTTAAATGTTAGTGGAGAGATTAGAGTTAATAAAAAATGCATAATTAACTTTAAGATTGAAAAATATCATGATTCTATCCTATGTGATGTTATACCAATAGAAGCTAGTCATATCTTGTTAGGGAGACCATGGCAGTTTGATCGTAAATCACTACAAGATGGTTACACTAACAAAATTACTGTGACTAAGGATAGACCAAGGTATACATTGAATCCATTGGCACCAGTGAAAGTTATTGAGGCTGGAAGGAGCATTAAAAATGACAAACAAAAGTTTGCAACTGATTCAGAAGGGGCCGATCAAAACACTACTAGGGTTTAGAAAATCACAGACAAAAGATGATTAAAAGGAGCCAAACCCTGGCCATTTCGACAAAATCCCAGGGAAGGCTGATCCAAGTAAGTTATGTAAGATTTCGAGTGATTGTGAAAAGTCGCGAAAGGTTTTATCTTCACATCTTAATTCCTTACCATCGATTTTTATGATGAAACATGTATTGCCAATTGATTCTAGAAAATAATTTTTTTACATCTATTAGGGATGTGAATCGTGGTTTTTCTAATGATTTGCATGTATTAATTTTCATTTGAAAGAGAGTTATTTCGCCAATGAGGATATACCTGTGCATGTTTCTCCACGGTTGGCTGAGATGTTGCAGGAATTTAGGGTTGTCTTTCAGGAAGCCTTGGCCCACGTTTACCACCATTGTAAGGTATTAAGCATCAGATTGACTTGATTCCAAGTTTGGTAATACCTAATCGACCATCTTATAAGGGGAGCTCTGAGCAAACAAAGGAACTAAAATGACAAGTCAAGGATTTCTTCCAAAAGGTTATGTGCTAGAATCATTAAGTCCTTGTGTTGTGCCTGTCCTTTTAGTTCCCCTGAAAGATAAAATTGGATGGATTTGTATATACTCTCTTGCTATTAACAAGATTACTGTTAAGTATCATTATCCTATCCCTAGGTTAGATGATATGCTTGAAGATTTTCATGTATTTGTGATACATACTAAAAATGAATTGACTAGGGATTATTATCAGATTCGAATTAGGGAGGGTGATGAATTGAAAACTGTATTCAAAACTAAGTTTGGGTTAAATGAATGGATTGTTATGCCTTTGGGATTAACCACCGCACCTAGCACTCTTATAAGGTGGATGAATCATGCCTTTAGAAAGTTTGTTGATCAATTTTTTGTGGTTTATTTTGAAGATATTTGATCTATTCTAAGTCGACTGATGAGCATATAGAGCATGTGAAATCAGTTTTTCTTTCCCTCCGTGAGTTTAATTTGTATGCAAACATCAAGAAGTGTAGTTTATGTGCATCAGAAGTGGTGTTTCTCGGCTTTGTTGTCTCTAAGGAGGGAATAAAATTTGATAAAACCAAAATTGAGGCAATTAAGACCTAGCCGAGACGTACCAATGCCAATCAGGTGCATTTTTTCATGGTTTAGGTAGTTTTTATACAAGGTTTGTCCGTGATTTTTCATCTACTACTGCACCTTTAAATTAACAAGTTAAAAAGGATATGAAATTTACTTGGGGTGATGCTCAAGAGAATGCATTTAATGAATTGAAAGTACGTCTATGTAATGCTCCTATGCTCGCTTTACCTTATTTTAATGGTACTTTTGAGATTTATTGTGATGATTCTGGTGGTGGTATTGGTGTTGTTTTGATGCAAGAGAATCGACCTATACCTTACTTTAGTGAAAAGCTAAAGGGCGGTGCTTTGAATTATCCTGTGTATGATAAGGAATTCTATGCAATTGTGCGTGCATTAAAAACTTGGAAACATTATTTATTGCATAAATAATTTGTTATTCATAGTGATCATTAGTCGTTGTAATACTTGAAGAGTCAGATGGAGTTGAATAAACGTCATGCTAAATGGTCTAATTTTATTGAATCTTTTCCTTATGTGTTGCGATGCAAGAAGGGTAAAGAGAATGTTGGTGTTGATGGTTTGAGTCATAGACATGTTTTAATTACACGATTGGAGTGTGTTCTTTTAGGGTTTTATTTTGTGCGATATTTATGTGCTTTTTATCCCGTCTTTTCATCTGTTTATGCTACTTGTGAACATGGTGCGTATGAGTCATGTTTTCGGCATGATGGTTTTTATTTTGTGAAAATAAGTTATGTATTCCTCAATGTTCTATGCGTGAATAACTTGTTAGAGAAGCTAATTCAGGTGGTTTAATAGGACATTTTAGTACATTAAAAACTTATAATTTGTTGCGAGAACGTTTTTTCTGGCGGAAAATGGAACTTTCTGTTGATAGGATTTGTTGGAATTATATTGATTGTCTGAAGGAAAAGTCAAAGACTAAATCTCACGGTTTATACACTCTTTTACCTGTTCCTACACATCCTTGGGTTGATATTTTTATGGATTTTGTTCTCGGATTACCCCGATCCCAATAAGGTAATGATTTTATATTTGTGGTTATTGATCTATTTTCAAAGATGGCACATTTTATTCCTTGTAGGAAGACATATGATGGAAAACATGCCGCTGATTTATTTTTAAAGGAAGTAGTCTGATTTCATGGCATTCCTGCATCCATAGTATCAGACAGAGATGTCAAATTTTTGTCTTACTTTTAGAATACCATTTAGCGCAAGTTAGGAACAAAATTGCTGTTCTCTACGGAAAGTCATACGCAAATTGATGGACAGACAAAGGTCACCAATTGCACATAAAAGGATATTCTGCGTGCCCTAGTTTTAAACAAATTAAGGAACTGGGAAGCGTGCATTCCGATTGCAGAGTTTGCTTATAATTGCACTATTCATTCTACTACTTCTTTACCTCAATTTGAGATTGTTCATAGATTTTTACCAAATAAACCTCTTGATTTAATTCCTTTGAATTTTAAACAGGTGCGAAATTTGGACGGAGAAAAGAAGGCTGATTTTGTAAAGCGATTACATGAGAAAGTGCGATTAAAGATTGAAAGGATAAATGCTCATAATGCTCACATAGCCAATCATGTGTCAACCTATAAGGTTTCAAGAGGGAAATTAGGTTTGGTTGCATTTGCGGAAGGAGAGGTTTACGAATGCTCAAAAATCTCAACTACGTCTGTGTGGTGATGGTCTTTTAAAAATGTTACAGCGTGTGAATGATAATGCTTACAACATTTATCTATCAGGAGATTATGGTGTTAGTACTAGTTTCAATGTTGTTGATTTATCTCCATTTACCTTTGAAGATGATTCAGTTTCAAGGGCAAAACTTTTAAACCACGGAAGAAATGATAGAGATGCCAGGACGACTACCACCATAAATGATGACATTCCACGACTTGATTAAACATTAAAGGGTTATGTTCAGCATCCTCTAAGTGACATAGTTGTACCAATGGCAGGGTTAAGAACAAACCTAAGAGATGCGGCATTGAATGCTTTGATGGATCAACTTCATGATGAAGAACTCAAGAATAAATTAGCTGGGAATGGGATTAATTATTCAAACTTGTCGATTAACTGAAGACATCATGAAGAACACTATACTTTTTTTCACCGGGTTTCTAAAGAGGTATTGTGATTTTTGTAAATTATTATAACATTATTTATTTTGGTTCATAGCTCGTCCAAGTGGACTTTTTGAAGAGTTTTTTTCGAAATTTTAGTCCATATTTTCGACCCAATCCATAAGGGTTTTGAAAATATTGAGTTTCATTCTGATTAGAATTAGATTTGGTAAGATTATATATGGTCATATTATTCAAGGCCACTTGAAGAAGAATTCGAGTAGATTACCATTTTTAGGAGTTCTAGTTAGATATGGTATTAGCCTCTTAAATTTGCCATAAGTCGATTCAATTTCCAATTGTAATTAGGGTTTGAAGCGAGATATATGCCTATAAATAGAGGGGTATGGCCGAGCCATTCCTCACCTTTTATCAATAAAATATTCATAATTTTCTTGTTATACTCATTCCTGCTAGTTTCTTAATTGTTGCATAATCCAGCTTGTTAATTGAGTATCAATAACCTTGTGAACTATTCATGCAAGCAAGTTAGTGAGCTCACGAAATTAAGAGTACCCAGAGGGCTAGACTCTTGAATTTCGTGGGGCATACTAGGGTTTTGCGAGTTCCATTGTTTTGTCAAAGATCTAATTCCACAGTTCAAATTTCTCGCAAGGAGATTCATATCAATTTCGTTCCTGATAAAACACAAAATAACACATGTCGTAATAGATAAAACATTGTAAAACTGCAACAAGAACAAATAGTAAAATTGTAGGAAATAATTCAAAGCAAAAAAAAAGGCATACACCGAGTAGCTTTTGAACATTCCTAGGAAGCTTTCTAAGCATTCGGGGTCAAGCCCTGGTCATAGATCATATATCTTCCTCAATTTCCTTGTTATTGAAAACATCCCCACCTTCCTGTTATCCTTCGCCGCCATCCTCTGATCTTTTATCTCTAACCCCCTCCCACCGGTCTAACCATTCCTCTCAGCCGAGTAGAACCCTTGTTGTTCAACTTCCCATTACTCAAATCACCACAGCCACAACCATTCTTATGGGATGGTACGTTTTGAGAATTCCTCCCAGACGCCCAGAGAGTCAGAACTCCATCAGTATTTAAATTTGGGTGATACTCATTAAACTTTGTTATTCCACACTTTTTATTTCAACTCCCCAAATGAACAGATAAATATAAAGGTCGATCGATCCATTTATAAATAAATAAATGTAATTGTACTCAAACTCATGTATATTTGGTGTAATTTTTTTTGATGCGCCAACTTTTACATTTAAGATTCTTTACACCAAATTCACAGAAAATTAATATTTAGAATGGTAATTTATTGAAAGTACAAGTACATAGCGTAAGATTATTTGCACTAAAATCACAAAAGTTTGGATCTTTTAATAATGCCAAACAATAAGGGTGTGACTTAAAGTCAGATTGTATGTACCAAACTCACGTAAGTTTTGCAGTTGTTGTGTAACGACAAAAATAAGAATAAGGTGGGCTATGTGCACCAAATATACGTAAAATCCATAATTTTTATTTGAGGAAAAATTTAAAAGTATGATGGACTATACAAGCTAAACTTAATTAAAATTCTTATTTTTACTAAAAATCGACTTTATGAAACAGGATTATTTTCATACTGAAATCGAGCAACTTCTGTATTTAATTAAAGTTGCTCGATTTATTCATTCTTAAAATAAAATTATTTTAATAAAATTTACATGAATTAAGCTAAATTTTGAATACTGACGGATCAGTAAATTCAGTATGATATAAATCTAAACACAATGTGTATATCAAAATTCAGCATCAAAATAGAGGCAATTCACATTTAATTTCAAGTTGTTGTGCTTTTAATCTCATCCCATTTAAGTTTCAAAAAAAGTTGACACATTTAACGAATTCATAAAGAGTCAGTCTTTTCAAAGACGGTCTTTATATAAGCTACGAAAAGATCTAGGACTCAAGTGCAATTTTACAACAAAAAGTTAAATTCTTCTATGCACGCTGTCTTCAGACATGGTATGAGAACTTAGAGCAGAAAGTGGATAGCTGCGACCTGATTTTGAATCAGTGCTACTTTAAGACAGAATATATATGGGAGACTTTAACTTAAAGGCTTCTATTAATGAATACAAAGGTCCATCTAATCGTACCAGAGCTAGCACTAACGACCTTAATAACTTCATCCTTAACAGTGCACTACAACACATTAACACAATAGGAAACGCTTACACCTCGTTAAACGATGGACTGCATAATCTAACCTTTTAGAGGCTACATATGGGGTTGTGCAATCAAGATTCGATTAGTAAATACCCAACTAATTATATTTTGGATGGGATATAAAAAGCTTGTGGTATTGGGATTTTATAATAAACAAATACTGAGACTTAATCGAATAAAAAAATTAGGAAAATAATTTCATATATCCTACATGCTGAAATCATAGAAATTGACAGTGTTATAGAATTTGGGATAAGCATTTGATGCAATGATTTCTCAATAGAAACTGATTGCCTTAATGCCATTGTTTTAGTCATAGCATAATACTAACCTCTGTCTACAAAAAAAAATATTTTCAACAATTTACACTTCAAAAATCGTCACCAGCATGAAAAGCAAAAGATTCCATATAAAACACATGAAACACATTTTTCAATAGATAAAACATTGTAAAAATGCAACAAGAACACATGGTAAAAGTGCATCAAATAATTAAATGAAAAATTCATACATTGAACAACTTATGAACATTCCTAGGAGGCTTTCTAGGCACCCGGGGTCAAGCCCTAGTCATAGAGCATATATCTTCCTTAATTTCCTTCTTAGTCAGAGGGATTCACACCTTCCTCTTATCCTCTGCTGCCATCCTCTGGTCTCTGACCCCTTCCCATCGCTCTAACAACTCCTTTCAGCTGAGTAGAACCCTTGTTGTTCAACCTCCCATTACTCAAATCACCACAGCCACAACCATTCTTATGGGATGGCGCCTTTCGAGAATTCTTCCTCAGACACCCAGAGAGTCAGAATTCCATCAGTATTTAAATTTGGGTAATACTCACTTAACTTTGTTATTCCACACTTTTTATTTCAACCCTCCAAATGAATAGATGAATATAAAATTGATCTATCCATTTATTAGTAGAGAAATGTCATTGTACTCAAACTCGTGCATATATTGTGTAATTGTTTTGATGCACTAACTTTAAATTTAAGATTCTTTACACCAAATTCACTTAAAATTCATATTTAGAATGGCAATTTGTTGAAAGTAAGAGTACATAACGTAATATTATTTGCACTAAAATCACAAAAGTTTACATCTTTTAATAATGTAAAACCATAAGGATAAGACTTAAAGTAAGACTGTATGTACCAAATGCACGTAAATTTTGCAATTATTGTGTAACAAACATAAGAATAAATTGGGCTATCAACACCAAGTATACGTGAGATTCATATTTTGTTTGACGTAAAATTTAAAAAGTATGAGTAGCCACGCTAAACATAAGTAAAAAATCGTATTTTTCTACTCAGAATCAACTTCTTGAAACAGAGTGTTTGATTTGCTTTTACCTCATTTGTTATTTATATATTTTAGTATGAGTTGCAATAATAAATTAATTGCCATCCTGAATTTGAGGAGGGATGACTTTATTAAAAATAGCGTGCAAAATTCGGACAAAATGCATTCAATATTTTTATTGATTGAAGTTATAAACACATCCTGCACCGTTTGCGGGTGCTAGGGTTTTTCACCCTATTTTGGGCCTTTTTCAAGGCACAAATTCCCTTACACACTATATATATGAACCTATGTCTATTGGGGTTGAAGTTTATGCTTATTTTTACTTTTTAAGAGACTAGGGTCGAGAGATAAAGTTCCATTCCTCTCTCTAATTTATTTTCTTCTCTTGTTTTTGCCCAAGGGTATTGAATCTAATTAAATACTTGGATTCAATGCTTAGGGTGTAGTTAATTAACTTGGGGTTTGCATTTTTATTCATTATTTGGTGTTTGTTTTGGGAGATTAAATAGATCTACCTTTCCTAATTTGCTTATGAATACTATGTTGGCTTGTTCTTCATATTTTTATCAATTGCATGATTGTCACATTAAGACTGGCACACACCATAGTTTAATTTCATGTTGCCACACTTATTGATATCCCCCGGGGAAGGTAACCTAAATGTACTTGGGATAACGATAGTCCGGGACCGTATAGATGTGTGCGTGTGGGTCGCCAAGTCAACGTTACGATTGACTATACACTAGTCTTAGCCGGCAAATTAGCCCGAAGGGTTGCAGATAGAAATAGAAATAGTAGCCTATTCCTTTGCCTCTGTAGGCCTAGGGGTAAAGCATTCGTAGTGTAGTGCCCAGTGGTAATAGCACGGGGGAGAATCAGACCCTCACAATGTGCCACGCCATTGTTGCACTCCACTAATTACGGAGGAACGGTCGATGAAAGAATTCCATTTGCACTCTACACAGGTAGGGAAAGTGCTGACTATCGACCACACTATGAGTCATGAGAACTTGGATAGGTTCATATATCTTGAATGTGATTTAATCGAGGATAAAAAAATTTCACCAATCATGTTACACAAATACTCTCCAAGTGGTAGTTTACATAGTTTATTCTCTTGAGATCTTGCATGATTGCAGTTATTGGATACCCCCCCCCACCCCGGCATTATTCCTGACATGTGATCGTATTGACGAACCAATTGCGGCTATGTTTAGTTAATTTTTATATTCCTAACATCTCTGTGGACTACCACGGTCTTGCCACTATCCACCCCATAGGTAGCATGGTAGTAGGAATGGGAGAAACATTAAAAATTCTTATCTTTGAAATGCTTTCTTCTCAGTTTAGTAGATCTCCCGTGAAAAAGGTATATTCATTAGTGATGCTGGAGGGAGCGGGTCACAGCTCGCAATCAATTCGCAGACAAATATGTGGGGTCGTCCAGTTCCTTGCGTCTGTCATTGGTTCATGTATAACAATGAGTTTTTCATGAACTGCAGAGAGATTCTGAATTCTCTGTGATCCCTACAAAGATGAGTTCTCACATTCCCCCTTGGTAGCCCACTATGCTGCAGCCGCCATATTGTCTTATTCTCGGAAAGTCGCGTCTGCATCAATGCGCATTTAGCTACTGTAAGTGGGGTTTATGTGGTTGCCTGTGTGCACCATATCAGTTGGATGTCTTCGACTTGGACCCGTCTTGGTTCATATGCTTTTGTTTACCTCATCGTTTGTTCTAGGTCCATTTACGCTGAGTTGGATATGCTAAGGTCTTTTTCCCCTGATAGGTCTTAATCAAGATACTTCTCTTGTGTTTCCTTGACGATAACTAGAATAGCATTACTAAACTTGTCATAGTTCTATTGTTGCTTTGTTCCTTGCAAACCAGATTGCCTATATGATGATGCATATGAGGTTGATATCCTCATTTCCCGTGCTACCTTGAACCATTCTCGTAGCCAATTTTTGAGTTGGATGGGGTTACCCTGTCCAAAGTCAAACCTCACCCTGGATGTTCTCCAGACTTTTCTTATGATGTCGAACTCGAGGATCATGTGTGAGGGTTTTTTCAATTGGAGGTGGCACATTTGGAAAATGGGCGAGACCTTCATGTTCCTAATTTTCAATGCAGTTTTGACAGTATCGTATTTTGTACGAGTCTCCATACCAGATATTTAACTTTCTCTGGGATCTTCAAGTTCCACAACTTCTTCTATAGCTTTTGGTCGGGTTCTGTGATTTTCGTCGGAGATGAACTTGATGGTTTGTATCTTGCTCTTGTATTCCATGCCTCGTGGTAGCCACTTTTGATTGTACACTTACCGAACAAGTCATTTTCCTAAATTTGGTGTCCTTTTGCCCGAGGGGCAAGGGGAATGCGGATTCCAGCAATGTCCTTTTCTATTTTCGGGCTGAAGAACAACCTAAGTAGTGGCATGCGCCATTACTTTGCATTGTCAATCAGGTCACTGAATTTGAATCCGTGTTGTGGTAGAAATTGTCTTTTGCGCCTTATCGGGTTTTTGTGGTTCGGGATCATCTCGTCCTAGATATCTATTCCACGACCGTCTTTCCATTTGAGTCCATTTTTAATAAGGACTCTTCCCTAAAGAATGTCCCACCATCCCTACGTTTAACCTTGTTTCAGTTTGCCTTTCTATAAATCCTCCTTGCTCCAATACTCTTTGAGGAACAATTTAGAGAAAAATGACTCTTTGTCAGTTATGAGCTTCCATACTAGTTTTCCTAGCAGGGCCTAATTCACCTGTTTTGTTGATCGGATCCCTAGCCCCCTTTGTCGTTTGGAGTGGCACATTGATTCCCACAACTTCCATTATCTACCTCTTCCACTTGTTTCCCATGCTCATATGAATCAGGCCAGGTGGCTATCTATTATTTTATTTTATTTTTGCAACTATGAAGGGTATTCAGAAGGTACTATGGGTGTATTGGTATTTTGAGGCGAAATCGTTCTTACTGAGGGTGACCTTTCCCACGACCGACAGGTCCCCAATCTTCCATATTGACGTTTTGCCTTAAGTCTTTGATCACTTTGTTGAACATCCCGACTTTCGAGCCAACAAAATGCCATGTCATGACCTAAGAATATTTCCTTGAGTAGATCTGCGGAAAACTCTGAAGTAAAATAACCTTTTATCTCGGTTATTTTGCAAAATAAAAAATCGAAGTAATAGATCTGATTAGTGCTTATATGATCTTTTACAAAGGGTAGGGGAAGACAATTTAGATACGCCACCTCCTGGTAGGGGTGGGCATTGAGTCGGAACAAATGTCGCAAACCTAATATAAATATTGTCCCGCGTTCGTAGCAGTGTGCAGTAGTTGTGAAAAATAATATAGACAAGTTATCCTCACCATTTTCTATCAAAACAGTGCAAGGAAGAAAACATAATAACAGTCAACTGAATGGAACAGCATGAGACATGAAATACATGATATAATAATAAGATTGCAAAGAAAATAAAGTGGAAAGAGAAGCATCAACGAGTGAATTATACAAGTAGAAAATGAACCTTCGCTCTTACCATTTGATGCATAAGCAAATATAGACACATATATACATAAACACATGAGCACAAAGAGTGATGTACCTTGTTTACATCATAGGAATAACAAGAATTACACTCAGTCTTGGACGTAAATTTCAAGGTCACAATTCCCCATTTCCATTTGCTTGTCCGCAATTTGTTTGGCTGAAGCTGAGGCTTTCCGGCACAGATATACGTCCATTCTCTTGAGTGGCATAATATGAGCAAAACTAGGAGGAATTTCCTCAAGAATAAAACAATGTTTCAAGACTAATCGTTCAAGGCATGGAAAGGGCTCTTCGCAATCGTTCCAGTGTTGAAGCTGCACTTCTGACAACTCCAAGAACTTGAGGTTTAAGAACTCACCATCTTCCAAGTCCCATCTTCGCTGGAAAAAGGGTGAGCGTCGCAGTTTGAGAACTTCAAGTTTCGGTAGCTTTCCAATTGTTGATACTGAACTTGTTCTCAGGGAACAGAAATCCAAAGTCAGCTTTATGAGAGTCGTGGCGAAATCTAAAGGTGGATATGGTTCACGGAAGAGATCTGCAAAGTTAGACACTGTCAGCGACTCGAGCTCACTGAAACAGGACAAAGTTGCCATCTGAACGGGATTCTCAGAATCTGGTTCTTTTCTCAACTTGCATTTCAGCTTCCGAAGATGTGGCAATCTTCTCGACAGCTCTCTTGCATCTTTTTCAGAAGAAAGTGTTGCTGTAGAGAAAGTCTCAACATTGTGCAGATGACAACACTCATCATTGTTTAGATTTTTGAAATCCAAACAGGGATAGTCTATGTGCCTTAATGTTTTCATCGTCCAAATGGCATCAGGCAGACGAGTGGGGCATTCACTTTTAACTATCAGAGTTTCCAGGCTCGACGAATTTGCAACTGATGATGTAAGATAGTAAGAACGACAAGAGACTGATAGGTACCTCAGATGGACCGTCGCAACTATTTCCACAGGGAAGTTATCATTAATGTGGATGCACTCCATATCCAGCACATGGACAAGCTTCAAGCCAAGAATAAAATTTGTGAGTCTGAAACTTCTAACCCAAAGTACACTTGACCCAGAGACTACGAAAGAATGGACATGGCTACATGAAGGTGTTGAATCGATGAACTGCTGCCATTCGCGTACGTCAATGCAAACGCGATATTGGTTGTGATTTTTTGGATGATGATCGGAGGTAATATCACTTGCCTGAATCTTGTGTAAGAACCTCTCTTCCCTAGATTTTGTCAAGCAGAAATCACGAAGTATATCATGGATACGACAAGATTTTACTTCTCCTGTGGAACTTCTAGTTGCCACTGTCACAAGGCTCCGATCAATAAGATCCCTCAGGTACTCCCGTGCCCTCTCATCATACTTTTTGACATCATTTCTTGAAACAAACCCCTCTGCCATCCACAAGTGTATCAACTTCTGAGCTCTAATAATTTTGTCCTCTGGAAATGCTCCGAAATAGAGAAAGCATGGTCTTAAACAATCTGGCAAATGCTTGTAGCTCAACTCTACAAGGTCTGTGCCTGTGATAAATGAGCCCATAGTTTCTGCGATTTCCTTCCAGCAGTCGAGATTTTTGTCCTTCCCTACAAGAATACCCGCAACTAGAGCCACCGATAGAGGCAGGCCTTTGCACTTACCCGCAATCTTCTTTCCCATCTCTGCTAGCTCTGAAGGACAGTCATCAATGCCAAAAAGCTTCTTCTGTAAAAGCTCCCAACTTTCTTCATTGTTCAGGAAGCGAATAGAGTAGGGATTACAATTAGGATTAGCTTGCATTACCACGCGATGGATACGACTAGTGAATACAACTCTGCTCCCATTGCCATCATCTGGAAGTGACCTTCTTATACCCTCCCAAGCTCCAATGTCCCAAATATCATCCAGCATAATGAGAAATCTTTTTCCTTTCAAACTTCTCCATACCCTCTCAGCTAAATCAGCTTCGCATGCTTTAGGACTAAAGGTGTGATTATCAATACCCGCGACATCACTCAAAATGTCTAGTAAAAGCTGATGTGTTTGATACACTTGGGATACATAACACCATCCACTTGCATGAAAGTGATATGTCACAGAAGGATGATTGTAGACCTTTTTGGCTAATGTGGTCTTGCCTTGCCCAGGAATGCCAACAATGGAGATGATATCCAGTCGTTTTGTTCCTCTTGTAAGTCGATCAATTATCGCTTGCATCTCATCCTCGAATCCCACAAAGATTTCCTCGATCCGTGAAGTGTCAGCTTGCTTTGGGTGGAGAGGGGGAACATGATCATACTCATTCTTAGGAAAACGGGCATTGTACATCCCCAAAGCTGTGACCCTCACGACATCAATCTTGATAGCCTTGATTTCTTCTGCTACTTTGGAAAGGCTTATCATGTCATGCCATATTGGAGAGTTGGCAATCAAACAAGACTTGACTGCATATTCTGCGTGGTATGCAGCATTGATGATTCTCTCGCAAAGATCTTTCACTTCTTTTTGTCCATTTTTCAGCTCCACAGTATCCATGAAAAAAGGCCTAATGGACAGTAACTCCTCCAGTATACACACAATTTTGTCCACGGCAAAGGGAACAATACTGGCTTTAGAAAACACAATCTCCCTCAGATCTCCCAAAAGACAATCCACAAATCCAATTCCACAAGTCAAAGGGAACTCGAAACTCAGTTTGTGCACATGAATCTCTCTGATCTCTGCCATGGCTTTATCAATCTCAACACGCAGCCTGGCAAGAACTGTGTCAACCTCGAAATCACCTGTATTAGCTGCAAAAACGGAAGATACCACGTCACTGATAACATCCCTGATTCTTATCAATAGCTCACCTCTAGCTTCTTCTGGCAGGTTAATGAAAAATGTGGTCAAGCACAGGAGCCCTTCCCGAAGCTCTTCAAAACGGTGCTTTATAGGGCTCACCAGATCTTCAAAGAGCAAATCGAGGAGGCCCGCAACAATTTCACGAACCTCAAATTTTTCAGACAGAGATGCATCTGAAGAAAGTAGAACCTCAAAATACATGTGAATGATCAACGGACTGTGAGTGTGAGCTTTAATCTTACCGAGTGCGTCCCTCCCCTCCTCTAAGTTAGTCCAACGTAGAATAAAAAGACGAACAACGTAATTCATCACATCTTGAATACAACTCCAGAGTTCTTCCAATTTCCGCTGATCGCAACATCTTGTGGCGCTAAAGTCAATGATACTTTTTATGAAACGCAGCTTCCCGTCAACAAACCTTATTTGATTCATCGGAGGAGTGCTCAGGTGACCCCTCCACTCCCCAAAGTCCCTCGTGTTTTCGATCATCAAATCCAGGAATTCTCTGATCTCCGTATGACTGCTGCCTGAAGTTGACTTCAATGAGAAATCCCGCAAGTCATCACAGATTTGTTGAATCATTGTCTTCAACATCTCCAGCGTTTGAACAACACCACAAGCCCAATTTCCCCACTCATCGTAAGATTCTTTTATCTTTGCGTCCAAAGCCTCCTGCGTTTCAACCAAATAAGAAGATAAATTCTCCCACTCTTCGTCTCTTCTTTCAACTTCTTCCAACAGAACTTCAATGTTGACCACGATAGAATCCACATTAACATCCTGGCCGCACTTTATGATGAGCCTGGAAAACAACTTGAGAAATCTGAACTCCAATACAAAAGTGTTGATTTGATTTTTCATCGGTAAAGATAAACCCGGATCCGAATTTAACATTTGAAGGACTACCAGAGCAGAATCAAGTCTAGCAGAGATGTTTTCCATAGCTTCCGTTCTTGAATTCCTCTCTCACACAACTGGTCGGATGGGATATCTTTCTGAATGAGAGAATTTATTTTAAAATTGCATGCGGTCAACTTTGATGGGCTTAGGACAAGTGCAATGTTAGAGATTTAGTGGTGTGTTACCAATTAAATATATTATTTTTTCAATCCTTCTTCTATCTCATTCTAAGAGATAATTCAAGAAACCATCATTTATTTTTTGCACAATGGTAAGAGGTCACTATCTACTATTCATGGATCCTATTTGATTTTGTTTATCCTACTCACTAATTTTCACATTTAATTTAAACAAATGTTGTCCACACAAAGTAAATTGAAAGTAAAATTTGATAATACTATTTCATTTCTAAAATTTATTTATTTTTTTTCAAAAAATATTATATATAATTTTTTAAAATAGAATTTCCCAGATTTTAAAACAAAATGACAAATTTTGTAAATATTTTACATATTTAAAAATAAATTTTACAAATTAAAAAATTCAGATTTTACAAAAAAAAATGTTGGGACACGTGGCCCAATCAGGGGGTGTCATGTGTCCCTTCGGTGAACAAAAAAGACAATCAATGGGATATATGTCTCAGTGGCAGGCTGTCACGTGTCCCACGAGGGGACAAAAAAAGGGGCGGCATATGAGTGGCCCCACGAGCTAACAAGATTGGGCTCTTGTGTGATCTCTTGGTAAGAGATCAATTTGTGGTCTCTTGCTAAGAGACCAATGAGTTGTCTCTTGCTAAGAGACCGCTCTAGAGATCACCATTACGGTATTTTTGGTCTCTAGATCTGTCTATTAGAATTAAGAGATCGTCATTGCACATGCCCTTAGGTTAGGTTGTAACTTTTCAAGTTGCCGATTCCTGGTCGATTGGTTGAAGGTTACAATTGATTAAATTTGGGGTGGCACAACTTTACTTGTAAGCGAAACTGACTTATTTTAAAATTGACTCAACTGTACTCATAAGCGAAACTACCTTATTTTGAAAGTAGGTGGATTATCTTTTCTTTTCCTCCAAAGAGTTTCTACGTTCAAAATAAACTATTTTTTACAACTTTATTAAACATTAAAATGTGCTTAGCTTATAATCAAAACAATTTATAAACTTTGCCAAACACAGTCTTACTACTCCCGTAAAAAATGGCATAATTTATTTTTTCATTCGTTCTAACAAAATAACACAATTTTAAAATGATATGGTCAAATATACCGACCCGCAATACCCGACCCGTAAATTATACATGAGAAAAGTGCATATATAATTTTACCTAATTCACATAGCGGTAAAAAATTGAAAGTGCAATATTACCCTAAATAGTAAGTGTATGTGAAAATATACCCATTCTGGCATATTGAGGCCGAAATACAGCGAAAAGACTATTTTACCATTGTAATAAAATTTTAAAAATATGAAATGCCAAGAATATCCTTAAGCCTTAATTTTACTACTCTATTTCCTTCACTTTTTCCTTTTTTTTCTTTCTTTCCTTTTGCCGATCAAACGCGTCTTTCCTTCACTTTTTTCGCCAATCAAATGGTAGTGGTGGAGGCGTAGGTGATGGCAACGAAGGGGTGAGGCGACAGGGGAAAGCGGAACCCTAGAGGTGGGGGAGGTGGAGGCGACAGCTGACGGGTGGCGGGTTTGGGTAGCTAATGGATAACAAGGGCGGCGCGGGGCTGAGCTTAGGCGGGGCAATGCGAAGCGGGTTTGGAAGGATGTGGGAGGCGAGGCTAAGCAGAGAGGATCTGAATGGAGGAGGGGGTGAGCGGAGGCGGGGCTGATAGATGGCGGAAGGCATAGCAGGTGAGAGAGATAGTGGTGGAAGACTGATGGGTGGTGGAAGGTGAAGGGGTCTGAATGGTGGCAGAAGGCTGATGGGTGGCAGAAGGTGGAGAGGGTGAGAGTGGTGGCGGCAAAAAGCTGATGGGTTGCGAGAGGCGGAGAGGGTGAGAGAGCAGCGGTAGCAGAAGGCTGATGCATGGCAGAAGGCAGAGCAAGCCTCATGGTGGGGCAGTGGTGTTAGTGGCAGAATAGTAACAGGGCAAAGGGAATTTTTTTTCTTTCAATTCTTTATTAGGGTTAAAGGGCATTTTGGTCAATTTTAGTCGGTCAATGGTTGAAAATAGCCAGTCAATGTTGAAATTTAGTCTCTAGGGTTATATTTGCACTCAAGTAATATAGTTAGTGTTGTTTTTGCACTGAAAATTATCTCAGGTTATATGTTCTCTTACTAAAGAATATAAGGTCATATTTGTGTATATCCCATTATACATTTGATAGGATTTGGCTACAAGCCATAAAATTCCTATTTTTGGACAACCGGGATATCCGATAGCCTTAAGTTTATTTAATTGTAATTAATATTAAATAAGACAAATAAACAATTAGACTCAGACTTGTAAACACAGTTGGAGAAGATATTTTGTGAATATTCTTGTTGGGAGGTCGTCGCCGTACCTCTCAAAGATACAATTTATAAGCCCTTTTTGATTACTAAATACAATTAAGTAGATAGTTTGGAAAGTCGGGGTCGTCCACAGAGAAGAGAGATTTTCCTAAGGGTTCATACATATAGGGGTGGATATAAGCCTGGGTAAATATAGATACATTTGTATAAAAGCATGTAAAGAGGGGGGGTTTTTGGTTGGTTTTCTAAGTTATGAATTTAAAGGCAACACAACTATCAAAGTAAACTAATTATGCTATCAT